>JAJIZL010039811.1:0-13570 GCA_023969395.1 Amblyomma maculatum
TTTGAAGCATTGGTTGGGCGCAGCGCTAAAGCGGCGCTTGACTGAACCTGTTCTGGCGGCTTCGTGGGCTGCTCGCGTCGCTCGCGTTACATCTCTGAGTGCTCGCGCCGGCCTGCCGCCGTGGCTTCGCAGGCATGCAAACAGGTGTCACAGTTGAGTTTTAAACATGGCTGGAGTGGTTCCGTGACGCTAGAAATGCCTGTAGACTTTCGTGTCTTTGCGGATTCTGCACGAGGAAGCAGCTCGCTTTGCACGCGCTCCCGTTGTTGAAAGCTGCTTTCACGCGCGCCCTGACCACAGTCTACTCGCTTGGCGCGCGCTTGGATTTCCGTGCTGAAAGAAAGCTGTCGCGCGCGCAAGCACGCTCCTGCTTCTACTTTTCAAACTCGCGCTTGGACGAAGTGGTGTTTGAAGCGAATGTGCGGCAATGTAAACGCTGCGATATGGTTTTAAGAAAATAGCTGACAACGGTGGCTATTTTCGCAGCGCAAATGTCAAAAAGGGAGAGCTATTAATCAGCCATGTGCATTCTGTTGAGTTGATTATAGGAGACAACGCTGTTATCGTGAAGGCTAAGTGTGTGTCGCAGGTCCGCGACCACATCGTGTACGACGTGTAATTTGAGGCAATGATTTCATTTTTATTATACCCATTACATTAAGGCCAAGACGCTCTCTTAAGAGGGCTTCGGAGTTTTGCCGCTGGGCTTGCCCCATTGTTGTGCCTGGCTTGTGCAGGACTCATCTTCGTGGGAGTTTATGAAACAGCACACAGCAGCAACATGCTTGCAGCGCCCCTGATATCCTGCCTTGCAGGTACACTTGGCACTGGAAATCGCAAGCTGGCGCTTTTCATTGCATATCCATGCTAGCTGCAAAGAAACGTCACTTAACAGAGACGGGCCGTTTGGTTCATTTCGAACCCACGACATAAAGAGCAAAACTAATAAAAGAGAACAAGGATATGCTGCCTCGTAACTCATGCTCAGACGCAGATTGTTTCTTCTTTAGAAAGCAGACACTGAAGCTCCAAGGCAGGATATGTAAAATAACCTGTAAGCAAGGATACAATTGAGTGAACATGTTCGTTTAGTTTTGTAGTGTTTAACGTACACCTCAGCGCGACAAGGCTACGAGGGGCGCTGTATTGGAGACCTGCAAAAATCCGCTGTTTGAAGTGCTGCTGTTCCAGTGAGTGTAGTGAGGGGAATCCGCCAATGTCGCATTTGTCGCTGCTTGTTAACGCGCAGAAGTACAGGTGCACCAAAAGTAGTACGCAGCACGCGAACGGTGGTCAAAATGGAAAAAAATTGCATACCAGCGCGCTGTATCAGCAGATGCGCGGCAAAGAGCGAGGGGGCGTCGGCACATCCGTCTGACCCATCTCGATAACTTGATGCTCGCGAAATCGCCTCAAAGTGCGAAGCTGTGCTGCTACGATCCCTGCCCACCATGGTCGCTTTCAATGCTTCCTGGTTTGTTGTTCGTCCGGGCCGTGCAGAAATGTTTGTCATTTGCACCGTGCGCTTTATGCTTCTTTGGGAACTGCATTATATTTGCCTACCTAACATCTGAACCTTTGGCCTCACTTGGCGGCGAGTTTGTGCGCTGGCAAGTATAAACGCGCTCGTGCAACGCTTTGGCGATTGCGGGGAAAATTTGTTTCACTTTAGGCAACGCATGAAAACCAAAACACAATAGAATGCATCTGCTGTCTTTTATACAAATAGATGCTCAACGGCATAGCAAGTGGGCTAATAATTCAAGATCACTTTCTTCAGCACAAATTCACTTTATTACACTGGAGAACAAAAGGTTAAGCATATAAAGGTAGAAATGGGTGGAAGAAAGGAAACAGTTATAAAAAGTGCATCGAAATTTGCCATTTTATGCGAACTCGAGTTTCACAACCGGTAAAGCCCCCAGCTAGTTTACGACCCAAACGAGGCGCCAAAAAAGATATTCGTACGAGAATTCGACGAAGCTCGGAGGTTGTCCCACATCTTCTTGACAGCCTCCCACCCAGAGGTCACATGGACTAGTTCTACGACTGATACGAGGTAGATTGCTTTCCAACGTTCAACAAACGACCTCACTTACGTTCATATCGGCCAAGCAAGACTTTTATGACTCGCGCAATGTGGACGGGACCACAGTGTTACTGCTAAAAGAATACATCATTGTAAAAAGGGTCGTCTGTCATATGGAATGAGATAGTGGCCGAGCACCTCTCAGTAGCTGGCTTCGTTCATGCTGTCACCTTCATAATCGATGACAAGAAGGCTAGACGCCTTTTGAAAACACGCCCACAAGCACGTATTTATCAATGAACGATGTGGAAATTCCCATTGGACGAAAAATTTCACGCAGAGTTCCACTGGATATTAGACGCGAAATTGTTCTATACCGCAGGGTTGGAAGGTCGATGACTGCAGTAAATCGGATAATACAAGCTTACAGGGATGAAGGCAGCCGCTCTGGCGATGCTTTACATCCAGATCACGAGCGGTGCACTTCGGCTGGGGCTGACCAACTGATCGTCGCTGCTGCCGTTGCAGATCCTTTTCAGAGCGCCAAAGAACGTCTAGATGTCCTCGGCCTAGACATCAGTCTGGGCCCCATTAAAAACCGTCTCCAGGTAGCCAGATTAAGGAGATATGTGGCGGCGCAAAAGGCACAGCGCATAGCATTTGCTCACGCCCACGAGCAGTGGACTGTGGATGACTGGCGACAAGTCATATTTACAGATGAACGAACTTCCTCTTAAGATGGGACAACAGCGGTGTGTTTGGAGTGCATGTAATTGCAGGCATATCCGAATAACATTGATTTGTGTGAAGTAAAGAACACAGCGTTCTAAAGAACAGTAAGGCATGGGCAAGTAAAAGTAGAGAAATGAAACTGTTTTTCATTGCTAGTCATCTTGCAGCAATTACCTATGTTCTATAAGCCGAAAAGGTTTTATATTTCTCAGTGGCCTGACAATCATGGTTTTGAGTTTAATTCGTATTTTGTATGCAAGCATCAAGTAAAAGCTGATCAATGCATTATTATTTCGCACATAGATACATGCCCGACTTCGCGACGCAAATAATCAGCAGTGGTCGTTGCGCCGTGAACGTTTGGGGAGCTGTCAGTGGAGAAGGACTCGGCTCTCTTATTAGACTGCCATCAAAGTTTAACGGGGCCAGCTACTGCGATGTCCTCGACCACTATCTCGTCCCGTACGAACTGGACAGGCTGTCTAAAGATGGAGTAATCCTCCTGCAGCAAGACTATAGCCCCGTCACACTGAGCGAGTTGTGAAAGCCTTACTTGAAGAATAAGCTGTGCCGCTATTGGAGTGGTCTCTAAAAGATGCCGATATGAACATCATTCAGAACGTTTGGGAAACATTGCAAAATTAATCTGTTTCGTATCAATCACAGCATGGGTCCAGGTGACCTCTAGGAGGCGAGGGCAACCCGGATACGTCGAATCTTTATATGAGTCCTTTCCTCGGCGTATGGCCAATGTCATTACCGTGAGCAGAATCTTCACCTTTCATTAAACTCAGTTTGGCATAAAAAGGGCATTTATATGTTTTTTTTTAATCGCCATCACTCTTTAGCCCTATTCTCCCTGCATGTTTGCAAAATATAGCCGATCGTTGACGACTAAATAAGAGGCAACTTCGTTTTCTGTTTGTCATTTTTTCCTCCAAAGTAAGAAAGGAAATTTTTGCCGAGGGAAGCGATCCTTAATTAACTAACTTGCTATACTGTTCAGCCAATATCTTAAAATGATGACAACGAAAGCAAACACCGGCATGCTATTGTTTTTTTTCTTCATGCGCTTCCTTGAGCCAGGAAAACGTGGACCACACTTGCCAAAGCGATGGATGAGCGTTTGTATTCTTTAGCTCGCGCCCAAATTCGCAGAACGCATCATGAGCTAGATGGTTGTTCATCACAATAAAAACAGCGCAAACAGCACGACGAAAGGAAAAAACGATCAGAGGACGACGATCCGTTGTTGGATCAGCGCCTATGTCTCGTCTTCCCTTTCTGCGTCCTTCGTGAATTGCGCTCTGTTTTTATTGTCACAAACTCGTCACGAATCGAAGAGCGAAGAGGTCACGCAGGCCGAAAATGGTGGCATTCCAGAAAAACCAAAAAGCGCGAGTGGCCTAACGCGTACTTTATACACAGCGCGGACAAACAACAATCCCTTACATAATGTAATGAATGTGCCCCTGGCGAGCACTGATGGTAGCAGCGCAGCTTCGCACTTTGAGGCGATAACGCGAGCATCAAGGTATCGAGATCGGTCAGCCGGATATCCCGACGGCCCCTCGCTCTTTGCCGTGCATCTGCTGATAGAGCGCGCTGGCATGCAGTTTTTTCCTGTTCGGCCGCAGCTCGCGTGCTCTATATTACTTTTGGAGCACTTGTACGTAATGGGGTTTACGATTGCAACGTCAAACGTATTGCCCGAAATGTGAGCAGAGATTGCAACTGCTTCAAAAATATTTGGCAATAAGGAAATAGTGCTGTAAATGTTCCCTAGCACATGATCCCTCAAGAACGCCTTGCTATTGCCAAGGGTGTCTACTGAGTAGTTTTTCTTCTACTTGCTGGAAAACGCCCCGCTGCGCACGCAGCGTGAGTATCGCGGAGTCTGTGAACTACCCTCACTTCGCCGCATACCGCCCTGAAGCTTCACCGTTTTGCAGCCAGGGAGTTTAGCAAAGGCGGGAGTCTCAAGTTTGCGAGCTTGATCTTGCGTTGCACTTGAAGGTTCCATTCCAGCATCTTCTTTAAAGAGTTAGTAATGTATCCCTCTGCCAGCAGACACTACACTACGAAACAAGTCGCTAGGTGAAGTGAGTAACGAAAGAAGAGTTAACAGTTCAAATGCCGCTTCTCCTATTGTCTCTTTTTCCAGAACACTATGCTGTGACTGTACTCACATGATGTGGCCGCATAAAACGAAAAATGGCCGCACTTATTGTCAAAATGGGTAACGTATGTTTGAGCATAGAGAATGAAATTTTTCATGCACTTCGCTTATTAAACTAAGACATTAGCCGAAGGCTAACGCATGAACGTCATTATCATTGAGGAAAACACTACGCACTTTCTGTACGCTACCAAATAGCGGAAAATATGGTATAGAGGAAGAAGGGCACCTACAATAGCTGGAAATGGCTTTCTTGTCCTTATGCTTAGCGGAGCATCACAATAAATTGGTCATGATCACGACAGACGACTGGGAATCGCAGGAAAAGCGCATCAAGTTTTCGAACTCTATTACCCGCCTTACTTTCTTGACAATACAAACCAGTAAAAGAGCATGTATTTGTCCATTTGCTGGAACTTCAGGAGCACTGTAATAATATTAAATACAATGGCATATTTACAAAATGCAACTTCATAGCGACATTCAAAAAAGAGCGTTGAGCGAGTGATACTATGCGAAGTGCCCTTCCTCAGTAGCCCAGCGTTCCGAATGCGCCACATCAGACACCGCAAATGATACTTGCTTGCTTTTTATCATCCCAAGAAGGAGCGCGAGGGAGCGTGCTTACGGCAGTCATCTTACACTCGCCGCCGGAGAGGAGTGGCCAACCACGACCGAAGGCAGCGCTGCAGTTCGGCCCCGTGCCTGCTCCGCCGGCCGGCGGGGTTGCTCGGTTACTTTTGGCAAAGACGGTACATTGACATCCAGCTACTGGTTAATATTGCTGAGAACCTTTAAAATCTTTCATTTGTTCTCTTTCGACAGCCGTTTGAATGCGGCCTTATTCGTGTGATTCCAGCGTACGGATAGTTTCTGTATTCTACGTTTGTTCACGTTCATTGTCGCGAGGCACCGCTTTTTCAATTTTCTTGTCACTCAAGTTGCGTCGAAATGTATCTCGAAGATTCCGGCTACTCGCATGGGTTTCTACAACGTTCTAGGGTATGCTAATCACCGTTCGTGGCTTTATCTAGATGTTTCTTTACCGTCTTTAAATGAAACGTTGACATGCACGACAGGTATTGGTAGATGAACGATCGCCGAGCTGGCTTGTTGCTATCGCCGCTGCCGATAGCTTATTTCCCCACAGCACATTGGAATTGGTCCAACATTGGCAATGTACTGGCAGCCGTTTGCCCTATACCGCTGTCTGACCAACATCGATCAAGTCAGTCTAGAACACATGAAATATTGGACAAGGTTCACGTGTTCCCCAAGGTTGGTGATACCGTTCTAGAAGGTTGGCGATATTGGACCAATTTATCCATACTTCCTGAATATTGGTGCAACTGTCTTTAGAAATTGGTTACAATGAACTAATTTGTCTTGGGAGAATTGAACTGAACTGAGTTTGTCTCACATTCGCCCAATATAGGTCGTACCACCTGTAAGAATTGGTTGCATTGGACCAGTTTGTTCTCTGTGCTCCCGTTATGGGCCGTGCCGGTTTTAAAAACTGCCTATATTGGACTAATTTCTCTGGCCTTAATTCGAAATTTGCAAAGCTGTTCTAAAAAACAGCCGAAAATGGACCACATTGTCACTCAATATCCCGATATTGTTGGCGCTACTCTGAGGCCTGGCTATATTTATTTCAAAATAATACTTACTGTTATTATTCAGATCAAAACAGGGATCGCTATTCGTATACTTTAATGCACGTGTACTACAAGGAATTCAATACAATTTGAAAGAATGCATTTTAGCTATTATTTAGGATGGTATCTATATAGCCTTTTTAATCCACCATGAACAGCAGGCCACAAACACGGCGGAAAATATATATACTAATGGAATGCTTGCAATGCTTTGGAGAAACAATTGGCAGATCTACGCGATTTTCGCTGGAAAGTAGTAGCAGCAAGAGATTATACATATTTAAATGTGAAATTAGCGATGCATATTTCTATATTTTATTGCGCGCATGGTAGAAGCTATCTTATGGACATTTGCAACATTGTACTATTCAAGCAATACATATCAACACTCGGTGGGTTGAAAGCAGTTAGCGCTCTATTTTCCACAAGTTTCACAAGGAGTTTCACTGCTGCTCTTTATGAAACACGGATATAAGCCACGAGAACGGCAACGCGAGTCACCCCGGTCACGCTAGAAATCCCATATGTCGTGCCATGTAACAACACATATTCCTGTGTTCGTTGACGATTTATTTCTTCATTGGCTGCCGATGATGATGTAGTAAATTTTCGTTTTCTGCGTAATTAGTTGCACTCTTGCGGAATGTTTATCGATTAGCACTGGCTAAGGCTTTTGCATCTTTGTATTCTGTTCTGGCTAGTAAGCGTGGTATTTATTGAACAAAGGCATCACGAGCTGTCAAGAGCTGTAATTGTGATCATTTTTGTTCGTTTTAGTTGTTTATTGCAGGAAGCTGTAATACATTTGGATTCAGTATTTGGTACAGTGGGCCACCCTATGAAGATGTAGATTAGTGCCGCGTGGGCGTGCAACGTAGTTATTAGATTCGACCAACGTGCCAAAGGTCTAGCTCAAAAAAATCTATGGTTTCTTGGATCTGAGAGAAAATGAATGGATTGTTGGAGGTTTGACATCCTAATTTAACAAAGAGCCCACTTCCGTGTGCATTATTATTTTGTTAAGTGTTTTAGATCGGTTGTTTTTTCTGAGCAGCATTTTTATTCCACCATGAACGAAGAGGCCAGAGCACACTGCCGCACATTTAACAGGGTTTTGAGCTGCTTTGGAGAAATAAGTGGCTGTGTTCGTTCTAGATGAGTAGAAGCAGGAGGTTATATCAGTAAAAGAAAACAGGAGGGAAGATATTTGTGCGAGAACGTCGGATCTGGGGCTGGAAAATTATTGAGACAGCTAGTAGACGCTAAGAGGAAATAAAATAAAGCACTGGTAGGGTGAATGGGCAGGTTAGAGGCATAGTGATTGTCAGCAATTGCTGTACCCCGCGTAACGTGTTTAGCCCGTGCGCTCACAGCTCGGAAGCAGGAGAGAAAGGGGAGACCCACTCACTCCGAGCACTAAGTTTTGCCAATGACTGAACAATTATAGAAATGCCAACTACAACACTCCCTTCCTGGTTGACCCCCTCCAATGTAGATTTCTATTCCCTGCCTTGCGAGTTGCAATTTTTTATTTCTGGTTTGACATGCTCACCCCCTCGACCCTGCTTTCTCTCTCGCCCGCCTGCCTGTCGTACCATTCACTCACCCTCCCTCTCTCAGTCTATCTTTGTGAGGGAGAATAGGGCTTTGTGAGTTCTCGGTCGAGGTGACTCTTCCCGTGGGCTGCTTCTTAGTCATCTGTTCGCCCCCCCCCCCCCTTCTCCCCTTCCCCCTTCCACCTTTTCTTGCGTTGATGGTTCGCAGAACTTGTGCGCGGCATGGGGACTCCTCGTAGACCAGCGCTTCAGGATTCATGCATCTACTCGGCAGTGGCCGCTGCTGCACACCCATGATCCGGTTTCTTTGACAGTTTCTGGGGGGCTAGAGACAAAGAGAAATGTACTTGCCTATTGTAAACAGACTCACTTGGCTCTCATACACTTGCCTTTTGGACGGAAAAGAACACTCTCATGCAGTGTCTCTGGCCGACGGCCCCATTTGTAATTCAAAATAAATAGTTTTCGTAGTTTGTAATAAATAACGCGTCGCCGTGTCGTCACTGCATCCTCCATTCAGCATCACACGATTCAACTCTGCATATTTGGAGATGCTCGTAGACAGCGGCAACGAAAAGCCTCATCTGACATGTTGTGAGAGCGCCTGTACAACACAAAAGCTCTTCCCAGAAGAGACTACTTTTGTGTAACCCCGTATTTGCATCTCGTCATACGTTGGGAAAATACTAGAGTATATGGAACACTGCATTTTGTTTGAGCAGGATTAGAGAGTGGGAAGCTTGGATGAGTTGCTGATAACTTTATGAGAACTCTCAAGCTTGGCATGTGCGCAAAGCAACGCTGAACAAATTGTAAGCATTTAATTTTCGTCTTTATTAAGACTGGTCCTCCGAATGCAGACCACCTTTGTCATGTCGTGTACCTTCTGTTGCGTCAGAGCACACGTCAGTCATCCACTAGAAATCCAAAGCGCTCGCTCACGCAATGCAGCAGGCCAGTTAATGCTAGTTCACATGCAAATGATAGTCAATTTGTCATAACCGACGGCACTGAAGCCCAAATGTTTCGAAATTGGAACCTTGTCATTCTTCCTTCTTAAGCGGCCGCAACCGCTCAGAATGCTTTTTTTTTTTGCAACGTAGCGGCAGAAATCGCGAGCGTGTTCATTTGCAATTTATCTCTCTAAGGAAGTTCGTAATGCTTACTTATTGTTTATTTTGCATGCCCAATTTTAGGAGCACATGAATATGCTCAAGTGTACAATTCATACTGCCAGCTTATCCTAACGAAGTTTTGTTCCAATGAGAAACAACTAACTTGGTCAGGAGGGTATCGCATATTATATTTCAATTTATATTGTCTTCTCCCGAGCTACGGCATGAGCAAGGACGTAGATATGTCTGCTTTAAATTATGCTGTACAAAATAAAGCTGGATTGAAATTCGCGCCTTCTCCAGATTTAGCAACCTATGCGAGCCTCTGATGAAATTACAAAAATACATTGTTCAAGAAAGGTATACCATTCTCCTTTTCTCTTCACAGCGAATGGTTACCATGCAACAGCTACACTAATTTGTTCATTAGCGTAGATTTCAATTTCGAAAACAACAAGGAATGTTCATTTTTTACATTTAACGTGTATTCCTACTATTTTCTTTCCTGTTTTCTTCCATTTTTCACAACCTTCCCGTCATTTTGTACACGGAGATAAATATGACCTTGCTGTAATTAATTATGAAGTTATCCGATATTTTACAGCTCGAAAGAACTCAAAAGTAAAAAGGAAAGGAAGATGCCCTTCAATCGGAGAAGAGCTCCGCTACCATTCCAGTCCATCTGTTGGCACGGTTCTGTTGCAGATTTCAAGACGCCTACAATGTCATCTTGCCATCATTGTCCAAAATGATATGCATGCTGCCCCTTTTTTGCTTTTGTGTTTGAATCATTAACCGGATTTCTGTGTGGTTCAGTAACGCTTGTATATTGGTTTTTTTTTGCAGGTGTCATAGTGAGAGCAAGGAAGGGCTGCGTCTGATTCCCAGATTTTAATTTCCAAATGGTTAGCGAAATTGAACGCCTCCTCTACTGATAAGCATTGTAGCTATCCCTGCAGAACTTTTAAACTGGGCGCGTCATCACGTGTCGTAGCCTCCCACCTCTGGATGACCCGAGCCTCTTCCCAAGAGCTCTTCCTTCATGCATGTTATGTATAACGAACGGTCTCCTGTTAGTATTGGGTAACTTCAAATCGCCAGCAGCTAAACTATGATACGTGATAGGTATACAATTTTGAATTAATGTACGCTCACTATTGAAAGGCGGTTCACACTAATGAACTAGCCAGTAGTTGCACCTTCTCCTCCCGTGGGTTTTGTGCCAGCAGGCACTGAAGGCATGATCGAAAAGTCAAATAAACATTTTTTTCTCAATCATTTTTCTGCCTATTTTTATGTATTGTGGTTTCTTGCGAGTGAAGAACTTCATTGCACTGGTTGCTGAAGAAAGATCGAAATGAGCGGCTTACCTGTGTGCCCTCCTTACACTGAAAAATTGAAAAATTTAGTCGCGTAACCATGTAGGATAAACTGTTTCAAGGCTTGTAAATGCACACAAAATGTCCATCTTTATAATGGGACAGGAATGAAAAAGGCATTGATGTGACAATACAGGAAACGCATTGTTTCCCAACCTAGAAATGTCAATGGATTCGAAAGGCCGTCATAATTGGGCTATGAATGGACACGCCATTAGTAAACGTCTATTGGTAGTGCCATAGTGGATTAACACTGGACCACTGATGACATGGACGACGGTTCAAGGTAAGAAAAAGTAGTAATTCGTTCGAGAGCCAACATAGGGCTGATATTGAAAGACCGGTTTTCCAACATTGGATCATCGATGGTCCAATAGTGGTGTGCTGCTTGGGAACTTTTGCTGGTGCAAGTCAGCCCAATAAAGAGTCGTTTTCAGTACGATTACGCCCGTCTTCAATTTTGGTGCTTAAGGCCTTGTCACCCCCATGTGAAAATTCTAGATACAAATTAGCAAGTTGCACCAATATTCTGTGGACAACCAGAATAATCCGTTTTCGTGGTTGTTATGCTCATTTACTTACTGGACCCATTAGTTGTGCTTTTATAATACATGTTTGTAAACTATCTTTGCAATTTCAAATGCGTACTAACCTTGGATCTTTTACTAGATCTTTAAAAGCTTTAGATAGCGCTGTAATCCTTCCACGTGCATACTACGACCAATTTAGGTAGAGAACGACTATCGGCCGAGGGCATCAAATATCATGTTCGCGATCAGTCTGCGGTCGGTCACCAGCTGCCCATTCTGCGATGCGTTGCTAGTTCTCGTATTGCACGTATATGTGTACAGCTTTGCCTTAATACGTGCCCGACTGCTCCCGGCTTCTCCCCATAACGGGTAGCAGTGGTCTTGCCGCCCATCTCTAAGAGCGACTGCCCTGTCCAGCTACCGTCTCATGACCCACCCATCTCTCAAGCTTCAGATTTCTGATACTAAGGGACAAATTTTTGTGTCTATTCTGACCAGTCACGGAATTTAGGTTATTGGAGTGTGTATCACTGGTCTCTACGTTTCATTTCAGGACTGTGAAATGTTGTTATATTCCATACACATATTTTTTTTGCATGCACTTGCTATCTCTGCACCTCAGTCACGCTGAGCGTTACATTTTTGCTTTGCTTCACCTCGTCGGTAACTGTTTGAGCAATGATGTGTCTTTATAACGCAAAGGATCCCTTTGTATTGGACACCACCGCTACAACATAGCACTGCAAAAAGGGCCATCTTGGTACTTACGATTTTGAAGCAGTTTTTTGACATTTCCGACAATAATCACTTGATGAATCTACGAACAATCGTTGTCGAGTAACTTTTGTCTCACTTGTATCCACAACTATATTCCAGGTGTTCTTTATGTGAAATTGCCAGGATGTAACTATATCTGGAAATTATATTGAGCTATTCAATAAATTAAACATTTGTTAACTCTGCTGTATTCATTAAGAGCTTTGCAGCCATATGTGTTATCGCTTTTCTCTCTGAAGTAATCTGCTATGTTGTCATTTCGTTTTTACTAAAACCTCCTCCCACTCACCCTCTTCTGTTAGTGTCAATCTGAAAAATTTTCTAGGCACAACTCTGGTACACGCATTGTCTTTGGTGCATTAGCTGCAGAATAATTTCCGTTCAGGCCACCAAGAGAGCATTCTAACGCGCAAAACAAGCCTCCTCACATCTGCTGCTTTTGCATATTTTTCAGCTGTTCATCTATAGGAAGCATCACCCTTGCTATAGCTGCAAATGATGCGTTGCAAATTACAAAAATAAACAAAATTAGAATGGAATCACATGTGTTTGTCTGCCACATATGGAAGGGGATCAAATATTGTCAACTTAAATGACATTGTTCACTTAGCCCATAGCCATTTTGGGGGGGGTAACAATAATGGTAGGGGTAACATTAAGAGATAGGAAGCGTGCAGAGTGGGTGAGAGAAATAACTCAAGTTACCGACATTCTAGCGGAAATTAAGAAGAAATGAACATGGGCAGGGCATGTAGTGCGAAGACAGGATAACCAATGGGCGCTTAGGGTAACAAACTGGATTCCAAGGGAAGGAAAGCGTAGCAGGGGGCGGCAGAAAGTTAGGTGGGCGGATAAGCATAAGAGGTTCGCAGGGGTCAAGTGGATGCAGCTAGCAGAGAAGCTGGTTATTTGGAGAAATATGGGAGAGGCTTTCGCCCTGCAGTGGGCGGATGATGATGATGTGATGATGATAATGATGTTCATTTAGCTTGTCGCTGGATTTACAATTCTTGCCATTCCACTTGTTCCCTCACACTCGATTTGATCCACAGATGAGTATTGTTTCTGCGTATTAAAATAACACTATCTTGAAAAAGTATGGATAAGTATTCCTTCCCGGCAACATTACGCAATTTCTAAACCTTTAAAACACGCTCTTCTGGAAATAAAAAATAAATTTTGGCCATGAGCTCTACTACTTTGTGTCGGAACACAGTAAAAAAATGCAAGAAACCCCAGTCCTCTCAAACTCAGGAGGTTATTGCAAGCCTCCTCAGTTCAGTTCAGTTCAGGCGTTCAGTCGTGTCCGACTCTTCGTGACCCTATGGACCATGTCACGCCACGCTTTCCGGTCTCTCACTATCTTCTTAACATCACATAGCTTCATCTGCAATGCCTCGAGAATGCCATCTAACCATCGCGTTCGCTGCCTACCCCTTCTCCGGCGACCGTCAACCTTTCCCAACATCAAATCTTTCTCCAGCGACTCCTCTCTTCTCATCAGATGACCAAAGTAGCTGAGCTTTAACTTTAGAATTTGACCCTCCAATGAGCAGTCAGGGTTTATGGTCGACAATATCGACTGATTTGATCTTCTGGCAGTCCAAGGAACTCT
>JAJIZL010039811.1:13970-24579 GCA_023969395.1 Amblyomma maculatum
AGATTACTTAGACTTGAATGTCTGCAGACTCGTGTTTGTTATTTTAGGTGGCCAGGATTCTTGCTAAAATAACAAACACGAGTCTGCAGACATTCAAGTCTAAGTAATCTTTTCTAGCACACTGACTTTGCCTCGAAGCACCTGTTTGTCAACAAGAAAATATTTTTATAAATTAAACAGTTCCTCCAAAATGCACGGCGTCAGATTAGAAGTCCAATGCATAAATGCTCAGTGCACTAAGGCTACAAGTTCCTTGATCATGTTGTAATCAAAGAAATTTCACAAGCCTTGAGGTGGGCACGAAGAAATTCACCAAACTTTCATTAATAAATACTGTGAGCAACCCAGGCAAGATATTGTCAGATAGTGGTGACAATGCCGTACACACCAAATAAAAACACAGGCCTGATGGTATTGAAAATAACTCTTTAATGGGCTGACTTGCGCCCGCAAAAGAACTAAGCAACTCGGCGGCGGCGATAGCAACAAACGTGCTCGTCGATCGTCGAACTAAGAATACCCGTTTCACTTTTCAGCACTGAATTTAAGGCGCCCAAGAAAGATTTAGATAAAGCCGCAAACGGTGCTAGCATAACCTGAACATCGTAAAAACACACGCGAGCGGCCGGAACCTTTGAGATACGCCTCGACGCATATTTCGCGACAAAGAAAATGATAACAGGTTGTATAGCGACAACAAGCATGAACAAGCACTGAATACGGAATCGATAAGCGCGCCAGAATCACAATAATAAGGCCACATGCCAGCGGCTGTCGAACAAGAACAATTAAAAATTCAAATAGTTCGCGACAATATTTTTCGGTGTAATTCCGTGCATGCCAGGCTGCCAATATTTCTTTGCCCCATGAGCGTACCCATGAATCTCATTTGAGACAAAATAACTTTGGCGCCTTCTTTTAAGATGAAAACCATATGTTCCATAAGAGTGGCATGAGCGTACACATAGTCTAAAGTGATTTCTTATCAAAATTCTCATGTAATCGTTCTTGTGCAGAATACAGAGCAATGTTATGCGATTTCAAGTGTCATTAACATAATCCTGCCAGTCTCGTTAGACGCTAATTTGTGATTGGAGTTTGTACCTATGATATATGTACAACCAGTTGTATGTTGTTAATTGTAAGTGTAGGTATCTGTTGAGAATTCGGACAGATACCACGCCTTCGTTTTTTCTAGAACCAAACCAAATAAGACGTATAATATCTTGCCAAATTCTCCACTCCGAAGGCTAGGTCACTAGCAAAAATCATGCAGATTGTTTTTGCAGGTTTTAATAAAAGCAGAAATGATCCCTCGGTATTTTTTCCATTGTCATGTTTGGCCAAATGGTATTTTAGGGAATTTCAGCTTGATAAGCAAGCAGCAATTGTAAGTGCATTGAAGAATCTTGTGTTGTACCGCCCATAGGGATCTTGTTCTGCTTAACCCCTGCCCAAATATTCTCCTTCGTCAAAGAAAATTATTTTCGAAAAACTGGATGAGCCAGAAGACAATAGATGAGATTCTTAGCAGCATTGGTTTGTTGGTTTGTGGGATTTATTGTCCCAAAGAGACGTGTTATTATTTTAAGTGTCCTCTCAGTTCATTCCTTTCAATTTAAATTTGAGAGATATTTGTGCTTTTTGCATTAGTGGTATGTCGAGCAAGGAAGCTATTTCCCAGATAATTCAGTTTTTATTTAGAGCACAAAGTATTGGCAATATTTAAAAGAAACAATTTGTGACACTGCTAAGTAATTTTAATTTCACCACAAAATAGCACCCTTATATAGATATTGAAATATAAACTGTGTGGGGAACATTTTTTCAGCTCTGTAATAAACTAGTGTCTGATATAACTTGGGAAGATTGGGGAAAAAGAAAAAACCACTGGCGTGCTAGATGTATACATTTCTGATCCCATATTCACACCAAGCATTGTATTTTAAGATATTCTTAAACAATAAAAAATTAATTTTCGCCGTATAACTGTTCTCTAAGCCAACTACCAGAAATTGCTTTGAAGACATCGGAGATACATCCCACCTTGTACCTTGATATTGAATGTCCCATGTATGCCCCAACTGAAAGTAATGTTGCAAAGAGAAGGATGCATATGGTATCGCCATATGATTAGGCGTTATAAGAGAACACGTATACCTGATATGCTACTAGTTGATAGGGGACTCCTAAATTACTTTACTCAGATTCAGCATAAATTTTTCCTGGCTGTACAAAGCAAATTTCAAGTACTAGTTCAGTTACGTATTCCAGGCTAACTAATAATTCGAGGTGAATACTCAGCCCTGTATGAAAACTGTTACTTGGGACACAATTAAACAAGTGTTTGGAGTAGAACAGAGCACGCAAAAAACCCTGTGAAAACCTGAAAGCTGGAAGTTGAACGGTGTGGTTGTTCCAAATCAGAGGTGTATCTCATTCATCACTCATTTTGAGGATATAATATGCAGGGACATTCTTAACAATATCTCCAATGTGTGCATCTCCCTTAGTTAGTATTCGTTTGATTGAAGCTTGGAGACTACAGATTCAATGATGCTGCTAGGGAATATTATTTTGTTCTGACCATTGTAATATATGTCTGCCAGTGAGTGGCTTAGTGCAGAAAAATGCAGGAGCTCTAATTCTATATGAACACTAAGCATCCATCTGAAGTTATTGGTTTGCAGAAATCACATGCTTTCTCCCAAATATCTCTTTCGTTTGCATGAGGGATGCAAATCTGTGCATATATTTTATGAAGCTTATGTCATAAGATGATACATGTCTTGAAGGCCCAGAGATCTTAGGGAAAAGCTCAAAAGAAAAAATATGGACATAGGCCTTCAATATATATCACATTATATACAGCACTCTGACTTCAAATATGTGTTTGAATAAGTGTTGAGGTGCTGAGGTTGAATCTTATGGTGTTTTTTGCTTGCCTTATGTGCATTTGTCATTTGTGATACTCAGGGGATCAATCAATATACTCAACAAACTGTTCCGGAACCAAAAGTGAATTATAACGACGATTCGGCTTCCTCAGGGGTGTTAAGCTTATTGACTGGTCTTTGCGCTTCCCGTGGCATCTCACCTCATCACTTGATCCACTGACCTTTCACTGCAAACCACCATGCTCAACTCAGGCCACTCTTCCTTTCTAATCTATCGTGGACCCTGCCATGGATACCATCCCATGTACAGCCTCCTATACCTGCAACACATCTGGCACCGCGAGGCGTCAACCTTACTTCATGCCCTCCCTTTCCATGTGGACCAAATGCATACTGCACCCCATCGCGTATCCCTGCACTACCTGGCCATATGTCTTTATGGTGCCTTGTACCCAATCCCACCTACCTAGCCCCTTTCATTTCAAATCTGTCTCAATCCTCCTCTTCTGTCACTTCATTTCTGGCCCTCTTATGGCCTTGTGTGTCCTTGTGGCAAGTACAGCCGCGGACATACTAGAACAACCCAATCTTTTCACTCAAATTAAAATCACATTTTCTCGACCACAGGTAAGAAAATATTTTGTCCAATTGAAAGGGCACTGGGATCTACAACTGGTTCGCATATATCATTACTGCGAGTTCCACTGATATGCAAAGCATCAAACATTTTTGAAGGAAATAGCGTGCTCCGTTTACTTTTGTCCTCGCCGGTACAAGTGTATGAGCTTTTGCATACTTTATAGGGCTCTTCAGATAGATGACATGCAAGATGGCACTGGGGAATGAGTGCTTAAGAAACCCACAATGACCAAACTGATAGCTATTCAAAGCAAACGGTTGCAGTAAGTAAAGGGCTAGGTGAAACTTTGCCTGGCTAAAGGTGAGAACAGTGGTAGTGCCAATGCTGTGTGCGCTAATTAATCCTCGTTGAATGCCAATATATGTCAACACTGAATACTCGCGGACCTTCCGGTTCATCGCCTTTGTTGGCTGCACCAACACTGGTTCAGTGGTGACATATACATCGAAGCGCTGTATAAAATCGAGCAATTTCTAAAAAAAGCTGTTTTACATCAAGGTTGGTGCCAATCTGACAACATAGGACCGGGTTTGGTGAAATATTGGTGTGCTGCCTGGAAAAAGACTTAGGCTTCCTACAACTGAACGAACGAAAAGGCACACCTCCGGAAAATGTTGATCACGCGTAAGAAGGCAAACACGTGCGTCAATCACAACTGCCACACTGCTCCGAAGTGGGAATGTCGCACCATACCAGAGATGACGCCTTCAGAACAATGTTGATGGCGCAGGTTGACAGTCGTCGCTGTATTCCGGTGCCCCCAGAAAAAGTAGAACCTTTTTAAGACCGTGTAGTGCATTGGCAATGATGTTCGGTAATGCCATTTTATGCCAGGCAGCGCTCTAAGGATTAACATACGGAAAATAGGCATGATACGTAAGAAGGTAAACGCATCCTATACTCTTGGCTGCCTCTCCAAAACTGCCTAGAACTAGGTGCTTGGCACTACCACAGATGAATTGTACAGCACAGTGTTCATGGCGTTGGCTGACGACGGTCGCTGAATCCGTGCAAAATATTTATGAGGCTTGAGAATGTGAACGCGCCTGCCGCTCGCCACTGCCAGACACTGCTAGAATCCCACTTCGCCGGATTAGGACATCTACGCCAGGTCAGTGACCTCAATACCTTTTATAAAAAAGCATTTTATGAAGCTTCAGAATGTGAACACGCCTGTCGCTCGCCACTGCCAGACACTGCAAGAATCCCACTTCGCCGAATTAGATATCTACGCCAGGTCAGTGACCTCAATACCTTTTAGAAGAAAGCCTTTTAGAATAATTCGTAAGAGAATTAGCACTTTTTGTCCATGAGTGACTGCAATGAGTGATTATACGAACAGATCTGCACCCCTGTCCAAAGCGCTAGACCATATTTAAATTTGAAAGCCAAACATCCCGCATGGTTTGCTGTCAACCTCACAAGCTGTGCATTGCATTCCGTTTTCCACAATGTCCCTTATGTGCAATGATTGTGGACCGTACCACCCTACCCTTCTATGTGCGGGAAGCGTACCCAAAATTGTACACTGCGCCACTCATCAATTTCTCAGATATTTGTCTACAGTTTGGCTAAACCTCAAAGACGTGCATAGAAACGAAACCTAAATGAAAAGCAAAAAAATAGCTCCCCTATTTTTGATAGGTCTACCACGAAAAATTGTTTTTCCAGAAAACAAGTTGGTGTGTAGTGCTTCTTTGTACTTGAAATTCACACACGGTATAAGGCTCATATGGTATAACAATTCTTTTTGTCCTCGATTTGGCTTTTTAGTATAAAACCTAACGAGCTCAAGAAAACAGGAAGGTTCTTTCGGGGAAGAACGGGTTTATTGATTGCCTTTATTCCATTTATTTTATATTATTTCAATTTTGAGCAAAACGATTGGTAGTGCGTTCTTTCTGGATTCTTGCATTCCTGTTTAAAAAACTTCTCGCATGCCACTGGAGGTTGAATGACACCTTCACGGTTTCGTAGGTACATTTCGCACTCTGGAAAAGGAGAAAAGTACAGTGAGTGAATGAGAAGGGAGGTTATCTTCAGCATTCTGCCCTACGTCTTTATACACAATTTAACTTACTCACTATATTTCATTAGTGTGTGAGGACGGTCCTGCGTGTGTTTTGGAGAACTTCATGCATTACTATTTAAATCAGACATTTTCCTTGGTTCGATTGTTTCCCGTTATCCGGTCTAAGTATCCTACCGCATACCTTGGCTGCGAACGCTAGAAAGAAATCCCTGAATTAATCCTTCATTGCATCTGCAAAGCGGTGTGGGGATCCGCAGCCCCTTTAAGTGTTTCAAACCACGCGCGCTTTCATATTTGTATTGTGTTTGCGCGTGCAGCGCCAGTGCGCATGAGGAAGCAGCTAATCTTCGGGGCGAGTTGTTAGCGGCGAAACGACGGGGGTACATACATGGTGAAAGTAGAGCGGTGACAAAGGCTGGGCCCAAAAGCGGTTTAGCAGTACCGCAGCATAGCCACAGGTCGCAGGGCCAATCACTCAGATTGAGAAATTATACTACTACAAATTAAAAAAGTATCAGTCAACATAAGAAGAATAGACATTTTGATTACTGCTTGTGATTGACGTAAAGTATTAAAAGATTCTTATTTTTCTTTTAAATCCTGCAACCTTCTTAACGCGCCCCCTTTTAATGTTGCATCGGTCTTGACGAAACTTTTCAGGCCTTGTTAGGTTTTTGCGAAATAGGCAACCAGAGGTAACCAAGGCAACGGAGATAACGAAGCTGGCGGAGCACGAAATGGTTTCTTATTACACCGCTTTCCGGCTGACTTTCACCGGTGAGCAGATCTGGAGGTTGCACACAGGCTCAATGTATGCTCTAATGCTCCTGCGTTAAGCACGTTTGTTGATGCTAAAGCTGTGTGAAATAGTGCGACCTTGAAATTGCTTTGAAAAATGCTGTATTCTTTCTGCCGAAGAATTTAAATGTGAAGAGTAAGTCCAGTGCTCTATTATCCACGTGTGTATTGATGCACCTACTTTAACGATATTTTTATTTCAATTGCAGTTGTCATAGCTCTGTTTTCTGTACATGAATGTTTTTCTATGTGGTGATGTTTTGTAGCAGGTACTTAAAGCTTTTTCCATGCCTCTGCTGTGATCATTGAGATGATTATCCTGCCTAAACAGCATTATTGTTAATGCTGTCTGCGACATGCATTTTTATTGGTGTGTTTTATTGCTGTATTTGCTTTGATGATGCAATAAACCTACAATATGAAAATCATATTTGTTCATTTGGTATACACTGTTGCGAACTGAGCACGACTGTCCGGTTGCATTAGTGTTTAGGGACAAAGTACATGGCCAAAAATACTTGCATGCCTTGAAGCAGTATTTCCAACATAAAATTTTATGCTTGGTCTATGTTTGCGAGAGTTGCTGCCTTTCTATGCCGCCACCTTTGCCAACTACTATCATTGTGCTAGAACGAATGTTTATCAACAAGGGCGTAAACAACAGAAACTCGAGTTCTTTTAGATGGCAGAGGTTGGCGCGCGCTGAAAGGCAACAACCTTCAAAAGATGCAGGCTCTTCAATGCAACGCGGCGGTTTAAAAAAAACTTCTTTATAATTCGCGCTAAACTGAACGTATGCGGGACGTCATTTGGCGTCAAGCCCCCCAATGCAACGCGGCGGTTTAAAAAAAAAAACTTCTTTATAATTCGCGCTAAACTGAACGTATGCGGGACGTCATTTGGCGTCAAGCCCCCAATTTTCGGTCGCTGGAGCCCATGAGCCTCCATGTTTTGTACGTATGGGCGTCTACGGAGCCTTCGCTGCCATAGTACATATAGCTTGGTAGATATGCGCGTCGGAAGTGAGGCGCGGGGCTTTTTCTGGCCCGGCAGGGAGGCCAACGCGTTGCGGCCAGCGAACGTCACGGGCCAGCGGAGTGTGCACGGACGACAAAAAGAAGATCGGCGCCACGTAGATGGAAGGCGTGCCTGCAGAAATGGACTAAGAGTATTCGCGTGAGTTGCTGCCACGCGAGGAGAAATGTCTCTTGCGCCGCAGCTAGTGCTTTGGCCATATAGCTCGCCCTATTCGCTCCGCAGTGTTTTTTGTTTGCCGCCGTGAAGCCCTGACCCTCGTTCTGCTTTATCCTTGGTCGAGCATTGTCGTGCGCGTCGACAGCATGTTTCCAGCGTAGTGGCGCTTCTCTTTGTTTGTTGTTCCTTTTATTGAATGCTTTTGCGTTTATCAAGAAATATATCGGTCTTTTTAAAAGAGACGAATTAATTGTCACTCGTCGGGCGAGAGCATCGTGCCCGGACCTTTTTTTCTGAAGGCGAGGCCGTCATCTGGCTCCCAACGGGATTTTTTTTCGAGCTTTAGTTTGCCCCGCGAATGTCTCAACTTTGGTAACAATACTCTGCGCTTTCGTGGGGAGCTATGACGGATTATCTCAACTTACCTGGCGCTAGCGCCCAGTTGACAGCTTCAGTTCCGCCTCCCACCCATACAGATTCTGTGCATGAGCAGGTAGGAGACCGGAAAACAGAACCGTCGGACTTCGATAGCAGAATTATGGCCTACAGCTGCAACGACTTGAATCAAATGCACAATTCAGACAAATGGTCGGAATCGAGTCAGTTTTGTTAGTGCCCACTTCCTTGTATCGCGATAGCCAGCTTCAGATGAATTTGCCGGTGCCGAGGTTTGAAGGATATGTCGACAAGAATTCTGTTTTCAATTTTCTTCATTAAATTGACGACTACCAGAAAGCAATGGCAATTTCAGACAGTATTTTGGTCACGCATGTGATTCCTGTAGTTTTAGTAAGTAGCGCAGCAACCTGAAGGCTTAGACTGCGGCCATTCACTACAAAGCAGGATTTTAAAGAACGTTTTCGATGAGAGGTTTTGCCGCCTGATTACGTCATACGCATGAAAGACGAGCTTTGCTCTATGGCATAAGGAGAAAAATAGGGCTTGCTCGAGTTTTTGCGCAGTTTTCAAGAGCTGCATGAGCGGGCAGATCCTGGAGCTGCGGAACCAGAGAAGGTGGCTTATGCTATACATCGGTCCCATCCACAGTACCAGCCATACCTCCGGCGCAGCAAGATTATGGACTTCGACGATACGGCCAGGGAAGCGTTCCGCCTCGAGGCATCTTTCCTGAAGGAGCTACACTACAAGTCACTTCCCCCAGCGGAGACCAGCTTCGAGCCGTCTTGTGCGTGGCTCGGATCATCCCTAGCAGCACACAGCGGGGTGACCCCCAGCTGCCTTACGGGGGCAAGCGACTTCCACGAGGTGGCAGTTCCTGGTGCATCTCCTCCGGTGGCGAGCCGGCTGCGCGGCGTGGCAGGACCGACCGGGCCCCCTCATGCTGACGGAGTTGTGGGTGCAAGTCTTCGTCCGCCTCCTCCTGCTGACGGAGGTGCGTCTTCCGCTCCCTCCAACTAACGGAATTGTTGGTGTAAGCAAAACCCCTCAATAAAATAAGAGTAGCGCCCTCTACTCTCTCCTCCTCCGGCGACGCCGCTCCTCCTCTCGTATTTCGACCCCTTGGCTCCACCAACGCGGGGCACGGCTAGCGCACGCTCTTCGGAGCAGGCGCCGGTCACGGCCGCCTCGATCGGCACGCGCGGCAGGCTCCGAGCCGCGCGCGCAACTATTGAGGCGACCTTACGCCGGTAAAAGCGCTAGCACTGGGTTTTACCAGAGCATTTCAGCTTGCATTTTGTCACAATGTGTCCAGGTTAAAATACCGCTCGCTGCTGAAACATCAATCACGAATGTTGACGAGGATTTCCCACCCATGCAGTTTCAGCTGTCAGTCTCTTACACCACATGTATGCGATTTCGGCGTTGATTCAACTTGCCTTCACCTCCGTGCGTCCGTGGTTCGTCACTAAAGTGAGCGCTATGCACTAAAAATTGTAACTAGGCGGCTGACGGGAACAATTTAGCAACAGTCTGTGTGTGGTTTCTTTGCAACTTTGACTGGTTGGCGAGCTGCCGGTAAATGGGAGACGAGTGGCAGCAGTTGCATTCCATGTAATTTCAACTTAGCTGCAGATTTTTCAGTGCTTGCATGCGTGGCATGCGAAATCGGGAACTAGCCCACCAAACGAAAGCAATGCACGAAACATAATGCTTTATAAGGTCGCCTAAGAGCCGTCACTGTTTCGATAAATTCGGCGGCACGCTCAAATTATGCAGTTACCTTACATTCAAGACAACGACAACTCCTCAGAATGCATGGCTGAGTAACTAAAAACCAAGGCGCTTATTTTATACGTACATGTATAACGTGAACAGTGTAAAGCAGTAGATGACGGGTGCGTATGTGGCACTTGGCAAGGCGAAAAGAAAAGAGCAAATACGTACATGTTGTGTGGCGGAATATTAGTTGAGATGAGCAATTGCTCTCCTAACTCAGAGAGCAGCGTTGAGTTAGAGTCGGCAAGGCCAATTCGCTGCAGTGAAACTTTCCTCCGCATCGCATTGTGATTCGCGGATGGCGGTACAAACAACCGCTTGTCATCATGCCCAAGTTGGCTGCACTAGAAAGCGCGACAACAAGGCATTTCGAACGAAGCAACTTAAAAACAAAACAGCGTGAGAGAGGCGTGAGCCGTAGCAAAGCTCACGACGATATGCGCCGCACGCGCATCGTATTGCACTCGTGGAAAAGAGGCAGCCAACACAACAAGCAAGAAAAAAGCGTGCGAAAACACGTGACAGCGCTGGGTTGATGGGTGGGTCGAACGCCGAAGGAGAGCGCCGGAGAGAGGCGAACGGCAATCTTCTCAAGTTAGCGCTACATTTAGTTTATTGATGTACTTTAGGTGCAAGCCGCCATCCCCCCTCCTGCTGACGGAGTTGCGGGTGCAAGTGGCCGTCCGCCCCCTTCCGCTGACGGAGTTGTGGGTGCAAGCTTCCGTCCGCTCCCTCTCGTTGACAGAATTTGGGAAGCAACGTGGTGCGATGTAAACGTACAGTACAAATCTCCACCATCCATCCTCAACTGCGGAACTACTCGGCTCGGAACCACAACACGAAGTAAGGTATTTTGGACGTCGCACCACC
>JAJIZL010039811.1:30774-60516 GCA_023969395.1 Amblyomma maculatum
AGACAATGACGTTATCGAGATAACATAAGCACGTCGTCCATTTGAAACCGCATAGAAGAGATTACATCATACGTTCGAATGTAGCGGGCGCATTACACAGGCGAAAAGGCATCACCTCGAATTAGTACAGGCCATCGGGAGTGGTGAAGGCGGCCCTCTAGCGGCCCCGTACGTGTACAGCAGTCTGCCAATAAACGAAACGAAGATCAATCGAAGAGAAATAACTTGCACCATGCAAGCAGTCGAAAGCATCATCAATCCTGGGGAGTGAGTAAACGTCCTTTGTATTTTTCTTTAAATGTCGGTAATGAACGCTGATACTTACCCCGTCGAGGTGGCACAGTGGTTATAGCGCTCGACTATTGTTCCCAAGGGTGGAAATTATGCCTATCCCGGTCAAATACATTGAAACTGAAATCAGTGATATCTTGGCTTATATTATAAACATAGTGATTTCAACAGCAACATTCCCCACTAAACTAAAGCTTGCACGCATAACACCGGTGTACAAAGGCGGAGGCGCCGAAGATATTGCAAACTGTAGATCAATTTCAGTCTTGACAGTATTTGCAAAATCTTTGAGGACGCCATTTATGTAAACTTGGGGAAAGTTTTTATGAAAAACAATATAATAGCAGCGTGTCATTAGGGATTTCAAAAAAAATAAATCGACAGAACAAGCCTTGTTACACATTAAAGATAGAATAATTGCGAACGTTGAAGAGAAAAAATACACATTAGGTTTGTTTCTGGACCTACGGAAGGCATGTGACTTGATTGATCATGCGATTTTATTCAATGAGTTAGAAAGGTACGGACTACGAGGAAAGGCTAACGAATTATTGAGAAACTACCTGTCTCACAGGCAAACAACATGTTCGAATGCAAGCGGTTGCCTCTGACACTCTAATGATGCAACAAGGTGTCCCACAAGGGTCTAAGTTAGGTCCACTGTTTTTCGTCACTTGCGTAAATGATATATTAAACATCCCAGCATCCCTAGAACTCATTATGTACGTAGACGACACCAATGTATTCTTTTCCTCACACAATATTGCTCAACTTCAGAATGATGCAAACGCCTATTTAAAATCGTTGTCAGTATGGCTGAAAGCGAACAGACTGCAGCTAAATGTGGGAAAGACTAAATATATTGTTTTCTGCCCAATTAATAAACAAACAGGCCCCGAGATGCACCTCATGTACAATAATGACCCTATAAGCCAGGTAAGGGAACAACAGTTCTTAGGGGTATTGTTCAATGAACACCTGAATTGGAAAACTCATGTTAATTAGCGTACGGCGGAACTGTCAAAAACTGTGGGAGTTTTCTATAGAATAATGCATATAATACCACTGTGGTTAAAGAAGGAGCTCTAATAAGCACTATTTTACAGTAAACTTACTTATGCTGCTTTAGTATGGGGCACAACGACAAACAATAATTACAGGAAACTGGTCCTCTTAGAGAAGAAAGTTCCCCGAATTTTATCAAATTTTCATGGCCGTAATGTGAGCTTGTGAACAGCTCCACTTTTCAGTCAGTACGACATACTAAGACCGGATCGAGTATATTATTTGAAATTGCTGCGGTCCTTACAAGACAACAGAATAGTGGAAAAAATAAAACAGTCCACTCTAAACCACTGCCTCAGGCCAAAAGCATTATGTACGCCCAGGGTACGAACCAATTACGGAAAGCAAACATTTCAGTTCCAAGCAATACAAATAATGAATCAAGTGGAAGAATTAGCAAGTTTCAACTGCTCAGAACGCAAATTTAAAAAGGAGATCAAGGAATTTGTAATTCGGCAAAATTTCTATTTCGGAACTGAATAACTGCTCAGATTTCACAATCACTTATGCTATCCATCTTATGTGCGCTTTCAGGCAATGCAGAACGTGGCCTTCAGAATACAATCCGCATATCTTGTTGCCTTTAGCACTTATTTTTCTTAGTGCATACAGCCATTTGAGTAGGTTGTTTTTCATAAGTTATAGGAACTGTTCATGTGTATTCATATTGTTACGGGAAATATTCATAGTACGGCTGTTGTCCACACCACTGAAGATGATCACAGCACAGCACTCGACTGCGTCTTCTTCTTCTGGGAGTCTGTCGCACTTCTTTTTCGTCAGCACGGCCAGCGAATACCGCTCAGTAACACTACCCCCCCCCCCCCTCGGGAAAAGCACAGTCCCGGTGCGTTCTACGTTTGTAAAACAGAACGTGCATAATAGGGCTTCAGGCGGGACACATGCACTATTTCAGAGGATGGCGCTCTGGACGAGGATTTCGAAAGCACAGATTCAACTTCGTATGTGACGTCTGTCACGGGGCGCAAAACTCGGTAAGGGCCTGTGTAACAGGGCAAAAGTTTTTACACACAAGCCCACGCGACGGCAAAAAAGCCACAGCGAGACGAGTGACCCAGGAAGGTTGTGTACATCACGGTGGCGACTGTCGTACCGGAACTTTTGAGAGTCCTGGGATGCAGAGAGCCTGGCATGAGCTATCCGGCGGGCATCATGAGCGCGGGCTACGGCATCACTGGCGTAAGTACTGGTGGCGTTTGCCGCGGGTAGTGAGGTGTCGAAGGGCAGTAACGGGTGGCAGCCAAATAACAGATAAAATGGGGAAAATCCAGAGGTAGAATGGACAGATGAATTGTAGGCGAATGTCACAAAGGGTAGATGAACGTCCCAATCCCGATGGTCGTCAGACACATACATGGACAGCATGTCTGTGAGAGTATGGTTTAGGCGCTCCGTGAGGCCGTTGGTCTGGGGGTGATAGGCTGTGGTGAATTTGTTACGGACGGAGCACGAACGGAGAATTTCGACAACCACTCGCGACAGAAAGCAGCGGCCACGGTCAGTTAGTAGTTCACGAGGGGCACCATGATGTATAATCACGTTTTCTAAGATAAAGTCAGCGACGTCTGTGGCGCAGCTGGTCGGTATGGCTCTGGTAATAGCATACCGCGTAGCATAAGCGGTGGCGACGGCGATCCATTTGTTCCCTGAGGCGGTAACTGGCAAGGGCCCAAGAAGGTCAACACCTACACTGGAAAATGGGTCAGTGGGTATGGGGATCGGCTGCAAATGGCCTGAAGGTAAAACTGTGGGCTTCTTTCGACGCTGACACAATTCACACGCGGCAATGTATTGTTGGACGGAGTGGTAGAGCCCCGGCCAGTAGAAGCGTCGGCGCAGGCTTTCGTATGTGCGAGAGACACCCAGATGGCCAGCCGTTGGAGCATCATGAAACTGGTCAAGGATGGTGGAACGCAGATGTTGAGGAACGACGAGCAAAACGTCTGCGCCGTCTGGTCGCATATTGCGTCGGTATAGGGTGTTCTCGTGGAGTACATATAAGGCAAGAGATGGATCAGGTCGGTCGCAGGTCAGACGGAGGATAATGGAATGGAGCAAAGGATCTAAGTGTTGTTCGTCGGCAATGTTAGAAAAGGCCGATACAGACAAGACACATGCGTCATCGTCAGAGTCGGTAGGACTAGGGGAGTCGACGGGATGACGGGACAAGCAGTCCGCATCTCGGTGAAGCCGGCCGGACTTGTACACGACGGAAAATGTATACTCTTCTTCTCGAAGCGCCCAGCGCCCCAAACGGCCTGTAGGATCTTTGAGGGAGGAAAGCCAACACAAGGCATGATGGTCTGTTATAGCAGTGAAATGCCGGCCAAACAAATAAGGGCGGAATTTTGTAATAGCCCAAACAAGTGCCAGGCACTCTCGCTCTGTGGTAGAGTAATTTTGTTCGGACGTAGATAAGAGGCGGCTGGCATATGCAACCTCCCTTGTGTGGCCGTGTTGTCGCTGGGCAAGTATAGCTCCAATGCCATGGCCACTTGCGTCGGTGCGGAGTTCAGTATTGGCAGATGGGCTGAAATGGGCCAAGGTGGGTGGAGTTGTGAAAGCAGCAATAAGGTCCGAGAAAGCTGCAACTTTTTCAGGCCCCCAGGAGAATGAAACGTCTTTCTTTAGGAGATTGGTGAGAGGACGAGCTAGCGCTGCGAAATTCGGGAAGAATCGTCGGAAATAAGAACATCGCTGGATGAGCGTGGAGTGGGAAAATCTCTGATGGCACGAATCTTATCGGGGTCAGGCTGAACGCCGGCAGCATTAACCAGGTGACCAAGGACTTTGATTAGTCGGTGACAAAAGCTGCACTTTTTCGAGTTTATTTGCAGTCCCGCGCGGCGAAAAAGCGCTAGGATTGTAGAAAGGCGACGTAGATGGCTTTCAAATGTAGGCGAGAAAACTATTACATCATCAAGATAACACAAACAAGTGGTCCACTTGAAGCCTAAGAGCAAAGAGTCCATCATATGTTCGAAGGTGGCTGGGGCATTGCAAAGGCCAAAAGGCATGACTTTGAATTGATAAAGGCCGTCAGGGGTGATGAACGCTGTTTTTTCACGGTCTCTCTCGTCGACAGAGATCTGCCAGTAGCCGGAATGAAGGTCGATGGACGAAAAGTAGCTGGCTCCGTGCAAAATATCAAGCGCGTCGTCTATACGCGGAAGAGGATACACATTTTTTCTGGTTATCTTATTCAAATGACGATAGTCAACGCAGAATCTACAACTGTTATCTGTCTTTTTGACCAACACAACAGGGGATGCCCAGGGGCTACTGGAAGGCTCAATTATGTCGTTCGCCAACATTTTGTCGACCTCTGTTTGGATGACGCGTCGCTCGGCAAGCGAAGCACGATAGGGCCGCCTGTGAATAGGACTGGCATCACCGGTGTCAATGTGGTGACTGACAACTGTGGTTTGACCCAATGGGCGTGTACCGAAGCCAAAAAGGTCACTGTAGTTGAACAAAAGCTGTTTTAGCTCTGCGGCGAATTCAGACTGGAGATCAGCTACAGTCATGCTTTTAACAGGATCAGGGTGCGATGTAGAGGACGAGGGAGGTGTTGCAGGGACGGCATTTGGATTATCGGTAGTCAGAGCTGAAATGGCACAATCGGTCATCGGCGACAGCTCTGCTAGTGAAATTCCCTCGGGCAGAACCTGAGTTGATAAGCTGAAGTTAAGGACCGGGAGAGTGGTGCGGTTTTGGGAGATATGCACAATCAGATGGGGAAGGGTGACGTGCCGCTGCAAGAGGACATCAGTAATGGGACAAACGAGATAGTCGCCGTCTGGGACGGGTGGGAACGGCGACATAGGGATGTAGACGGCAGCTTCAGGAGGAAGGCGGCAGAACTGTGCCGACCGAAGGCGGAGTGAGCAAGAGGGGTCTTCAGAGTAGAGCGGAAGGTCCAAGCGTAGTAGGCCGTTAGAGCAGTCAATGAGGGCAGAGTGGGCTATTAAAAAGTCAATGCCAAGGATAACGTCCTGGGGGCATTCTTGGAGGACGGTGAACAACACTGGAGCATGACGACCACCAATGGTAACTCGCGCTGTGCACATGCCAACTACGGCAGCAGGGCTTCCATTGGCGACGCGAATTGTGGGCGAGACGGCTGCAGTAAGGAATTTTTTGAGGCGACGGCAAAATGAGGAGCTGAGAATGGACAGTTCGGCGCCGGTATCAATGAGAGCAGAAACGGGAACACCATCCACGAGGACGTTGATGCGATTATTTTGTAGGGCAGGGGTCAGCAGAAGTTTTTCAGTCCGGGTCACAAATGCAGCGTCACCTCCGGGAGCTGCATTCGCTAGGTTTCCGGTATGTGGCTGCAATAGGACGGGGAAAACGGCGACAAGGAAGAGGACAACGCGAGCGTCGGGTCTGCGGGGACGGTGAACGGTTGGCAGCACGAGCAGGGACACCGCGGTCAACAGTGGTCTAGTCGGGGCGAGGTGAGGTATAGCGAAGGGCATAGTCTCCGCGGCGGTCGAGGTAGGTGAATTAACGGGATGGCTTGTACCAACGGTTACGGCAGTGACGGGAAATGTGGCCAACGCGGGAACAAGTAAAGCAGGTGGGACGATTGTCATGGGTACGCCACTTATTCGGATTTGCGGTACCAATATCGGGGCGCGAAACCGGCGGTGGGTGAGGCAGCTGCAATTACTGGAGGGGCAGGTCCTGAATCCACGGTGTCGGTGCGGCAGGTAGAAGGAAGACCCATATTGGCAACCTCTTGGCGAACAACAGCCTGAATGAGTGATATTGTAGCCAAGGTATTGTCGGGAGTAGCGAGAGCGAAGCTGCAGGAGTCATTGCCTCGAGCTCTTGGCGGACGATGCGGGTCAAAGTAGTGTCATTAGTTGGCGGTCGAGGAGGCGGAACATCGACACAGGAAGAGCTGGTAGCCGTGTTCGGTAGCCGGTCGAAACGATGAGATATGCGCCTCTGTTTCGCTTGTTCGAAACGTCGGAGCACTTGTAGTACAGAGTCCACGGTGGAACAATCCCTGCATAAAAGGAGGTTGAAAGCATCGTCGGCAATGCCTTTTACTATGTGGCCGACTTTATAGTCCTCAGGCATGGCGTGGTCGACTTTGCGGCACAGGGATAGGACGTCCTCTATATAAGTGATGTACGACTCTGTAGACGTTTGCGCGCGAGAAGTGAGCGCCTTTTTGGCGGCAAGGTGACGGCCAATGGACTTTTCGAAGAGGTCGTGGAGCTTCTGCTTACAGTATCCCAAGATTTGAGGTCCTCTTCATGGGTCTCAAACCACACGCGCGCGGTCCCAGTCAAGTAAAAGATATTAGCAAGCATGGGATCCCACCTGTTGTGCTTGCTGACTCGTTCGTATAGGGCCAGCCAGTCGTCGACATCAACGTCGTCGATCCCACAGAAGGTTTCAGGGTCACGGGGATGGGCCATGACGACAGCGATTGTGGCGGCAGTAGATGTAGCGGCGTCAGTAGTCATAGTGGTGGTAATTATGCTTCGGCCGCTGCGGAGATCCAGCTTGTGACGGGGATCGAAAGATTCACCTCCACCAAGAGATGTTACGCGAAATATTCACAGTACGGCAGTTGTCCACACCACTGAGGATGATCACAGCACTGCACTCGCACAGCACAGCACTCGTCTGCGGCTTCTTCTTCTGGGAGTCTGTCGCACTTCTTTTTCGTCAGCACGGCCAGCGAATACCGCTCAGTAACAAAATCATTTTTATTTTCTTAATTTGTTCCATGTAGATGAAAATGTTTTGTACGAAATGTGTGATTTTGAGGTGAAAACATTTGTACTGCCACCTCAGTAGGTTGTTTTTCATAAGTTATAGGAACTGTTTATGTGTATTCATATCAGCTTTATTTTCTTTAATTGTTCCATATAGATGAAAATGTTTTGTCCGAAATGTATGATATTGAGATGAACATTTTTCTTGTGCAATTATTATATGGTAGAAGTAACTGTAGCCATTTTTTACTGTCGGTATTATGTGCATTTTTATTCTAACAGTGTGTGAAACGACAAACTGTTATTGATACATATTTTTAATTTTCAATGCCAGAATCTGTGTTAGGGGCAGGGAGCTCTGTGAGGCTTTCACATAGCTTTTAGTCCCTGCCTCTTCTCGCTTGTACGAGGAATCAATAAGCCAATTCCAATTCCAATAACGCTGGATCGAATCCCGGTCTCGACGGCCGCTTTTCGATGGAGGCGAAAAACAAAGCGTCCGTCTGCTTTACGATGTCAGTGCACGTTAAAGAACCCCAGAAGGTCAAACTTTCTGGAATCCTCTACGGCGTCTCTCATAGCCTGAGTCGCTTTGGGACGTTAAAACCCCATAAACCAAACCAAATTCCAGGTAGTGTCCTTCTTTTTACCAAGCATGACAGGTAAGGCCCATGGGCTGTTCGAAGGCTCTATAATGCTTCGCGCCAACATATTGCCCACTTAATCTTGTATGACGCGACGCGCAAAAATGGCGACTCGGTAAAGTCTGCGGTGAATTTGGCTGGCCTCTCCGGTATAAATGCGATGAGTAACAAGGGACGTTTGTCCTAAGGGTTGGATACCAAAATCGAAAATATTATTTTACGAAGTCAGAAGGCTCGTAAGTGCTTGAGTAAGGTCAGTATACTAGTCAGGAGCAACCATTCCTGATATGCGCGCCTCCGTAGACGGAGACTGCTCAGGCAGTGTCTATACTCCAGCAGTATGGTCAGATAAAATGCAGACACAATAAAGTCAGACAGGGGGATCAGTTCGGTGAGAGAAACGCCCTCAGGAAGAACTTGCACTAAAAAGCTGAAGTTTAGGACTGGAATACAGGTGCGGTTAGTATCTACGTGTACGATGTGGTCAGGAAGTGCTATGCTATGCTACAGAGTCGCGTTGGTTAAGGGGGAAACAATGTAGTCGCCATCAAAAATGGGGTGAAAAGTCGGCATGAGCACATACACAGCGGCAGGCGAGTAAATGCAGCGGAACGAAGACGGAGCGTTGAATATTTATGAGCTTGTTCGTCAGGAGAGGGTGGCAGGTCTAGATGAAGCAGTCCAGAAGAACAGTCAATGAGAGCGGAGGGTGAAGTAAAAATTCGAGGCCTAATATAGCATCCTGAGGGCAACTGGAGAGCACTGTAAATAACACAGGGATGTGGCGGCCGGCAATGCTAATTCGTTCAGTACGCATACTAATCACTGTAGCCATGTTGCCATCAGCAACTCGAACTGTAGACGAGGTGGTGGGTGTGAGGGCTTTCTTTAGGTCTCGGCGAAGGGAGTAACTGAGGAGAAAAATGTGAGTGGCAGTGCCGATAAGTGCAGACATTGGGATCTATTCACAAGAATATCAATGAGGTTACATCTAGGCGCGGTGGTCAGTACCGAGTTAGCAGTCCAGGTCAGTAAGGCAATGTCACTCCCGGGCTCAGCATTCCTTATTTTCACGAGTAGGTGCCGGCGTATTATGGGGAGGAGCTGCGAAGAGGTACCGGTGAATGGGATCGACGACGAGTCCGGGTAGATGGAGATCCGCTGGAGCGACGGGCAGTTGGAATGGTTTCGGTGGGAGGCTCATCTGGTTGAGAAGGAGTGTCCAGGTCCATCATAGTCGGGGCATGGCCCTTCCGGTTTAGTAGCAAAGTGTCGAGGGCTATAGTAGTATCGCCGGTCAGCGTTTTAATGGGATCGAGGGGTGGTGAAAATACGTCTACGGCAATAACGCGAAGTGTGGTCGGCTGGACAGCAAATCAAACAGATAGGCCTGTCGTGTGAGGCGCGCCACTCTGCAGGATTGTGACCAAGGTGGCGGCATGGGGAGGTTGGGCTGGTAGTTGCAGCAGCTACTAAAGGAACAGGCAGCGATGGTGACGGGGGTGGCACGGGGTTGGAGGAGCGGCCGACGTTTGCAAGTTCCTGGTAGACAACGGCCAGTATCATAGCCACGGTGTCGGGCAGCGGAGACGGGAGTGGTGCAGGAGTTAGGGCCTCGAGTTCTCACCGGACGTTCCCAGTCCCGGTCGCTGGAAGGGAGGGCTGGTGCAAAAGGACCAGGTCATCGCAAGATGATGTAGCCACCTTTTTCGGAAGACGCTCAAAGCGATGTACGAGACGTCTTTGTTCAGCATGAATTTTCGGCAGACGTGAAGCAGCGAGTCGAAGCTAGACCAATTCGTGCAGAATGGGATGTTTAACGCATCATCCGCGATACCCTTGAGGATATGCCCTACCTTGTCAATTTCCGGTATGCAGATGTTAAACTTGCAAAACAACGCAAGCACGTCCTGAATGTAGGCAAAGTAGGACTCCGTGGGGAATTGGACACGAGAAGAAAGTTCCGTTTTGGCAGCCTGAGCCCACTCAATTGGCTTACCGAACAAGTTCTGAAGCTTTTGTTTGCGGAAGTCCCAGGGAAAGAGCTCTTGTTCATGATTTTGGAAATATTTTCGAGATGTTCTTGCCAAACAGATGATGTTAGCAAGCATAATGGTTGCATCCCAGTGGGTGTTCCCGCTGCAGCGCATATACTCATTTAGCCAATCGTCCACATCTGGTTTGTCGCTATTAAACATCAGGGGGTGGCGAAGTTTCGTGAGTACTACTGGCTGAGGCGATGTTCCCGCGGTGGTAGGGGCTAACTCGGAGGTAATCGTGGCTGTTTTTGATGTTGTGATCCCAGGTAGGTCTCGGCCGCTGCGCAAATCCAGCGTTTTCCAGAGTAAAGGGGCTAATTGGTGCTCACGGGGATCTTAATTAAATTTCACCAAGATGATACGTTGCAGAAGGTTAGTTCAGGAAAACAACAGCTGAAGACAGAAGTAAGTGTTCTGGTAAGCGCCAACCGTGTTTTCAGCTTCGTCGTTTCTGTTGTGTCCATCGTCGTCCTTTTCAGTGGCATATACGTAACAATATTTCTTTTCTAAATCATTGAGGAAGCCCTCCGCGGCGCCAACAACGGCCACTAGACAGCCTCCGCTATCATCCTGAGACTGATCGTGCTGTCCATCGCTTCCCCTCACACTGTCCTACACGTTGCTATATAAAACAGTCCTCATCATAACTTGGTCAACAATCTGAGTTATCTTAATGCGCATAATTCTGCCGTTGCGCGAACATATGGCTATAGCCTTTTTTCGACTCTATCGCCGTCAGCTCAGAACCATATTCCATATTCCAGTCATCGTTTTTTCCACCTCCCACATACGTTTTTGGACGAACAGTTTGCTACTCAATGATCGATTGTCACCCAATAAGAACGCAAATACCCTTACACCTACCACAATCGTACTGCCTTCTTTTCTGCCGGTATTGAAGTTATCTGGACGCAAACCTGCACTGCTCAATTGTGAGATAGGTTTTTTAAAGGGGCACATCATTTCCTACGGTTATTTACAGTTTTCTGAAAAACATCCACCTAAACATACATTTTAACTCCTCGCATACCCTCACCGGGGACATCGATGCTCATAAGACGTCGTTCACGTCTCACGTCCGAGGCAGTGCGCGTTCGACGCTCTTCAGCCTAAACAGCGGTGCACGGCGCGCGAGAGTTAACAGCTTCCTCCTGTAGTAGTAGTAGACTGCCTACTGAAAAAGTGGTATGAGGCATGCAATAAGCTCAAATTTTCTCACACATTCACCCTCAGTTCACATAAGAAATCACATACAAGTCGCATATAATTGCATAAGGTCTCATAGCTTCTTGCACATTATCATAAATTATGTTGATATTTCATCATACTGATATGCATCGTATGAGAGTCTATGCGATTAGATGAGTTTTTATGAGGTGACTGCCCGGTAGAACTGTTGGGTTTTCAGTAGGACTTTATTTAAACGCAACACATAGGCGCCTAATACAACAACAGTCTGCTGGAAAACGAGGCGCTGTTCTCCCTCATCCTCACTACCAAGCCAATTAACCTCGATTCAGGTAGTATTGGAGGATGTGGGAAAGAAACCCGATTGCAACCGGGTAGAAAAATAGCCAGTGGAAAAGGATGTGTGCTGTTACATTATTTTTGTTCAATTTTGCCGCCGCACACAACCTTCATCTCGAAACACTAGACTCCTCTAAACGCGTTTTCTTGTTTCCTTCCTCCATGCGCTTTCTCTTCCTTATCCCCAGGTGCCTTTTCTCTCGCCCTCGCGCTTTCTCTCTCTGTCTGAAACCTCCATCTCCAAGAAACGTTTCGTTTTCTTAATCGCGCTGAACTGCTAGCGCGTTTTTACAAGTTGTAAAATGCACGAATATTTTCCTTCTGTTTCTGAGACCCGTCATCTATCTGAGGAGTGCCTGCACGCCAAACACGTGCCATGGAATCAGAATAGCGTGGCATGAGGGGAAGAGCCGTTGGGGCATGAAGGATCGCGGCGGAATTTATAGATATAGCCATTCAGGGGTTGTGAGTTTAACGGGCGAGCTGGTTAGCCAGCTCATTGCAGTCAACCACGGAGTAAATTGCAATTATTTATTGCACTTCTATATACCGATCATAGTCATCATTCGCGGTGTTCTGAAAATCGTGGCCAGAGTTACAGGGTGTCTTGGAATAAACACGTTTGTTCCAGTGGGGCCTGGCAATATACAGTTATGTGCTGAAAGTCCGCCCTCCTGCTGAGAGCCTATATTGCAAAAACGATATCTAAATATAAGTCAGTGTTGAGTACTGTGTTACGTATTTGTACCTAAATTTAAGTCTAAATCATTTAAAATTTATTGCTTCATGCCATGTTGAGTACATTCCTTTACGCTAAAATATTAGGGCTTCCCTAAATATAATGCAAATTACAACTGCTTGCCGTTATTAGCACAGCAAGAGCACGTGCTCCGCAACTAACAATAATTAGCTTGCTCTGAATTGTATGGCTAAGCGGACAGGCAAAGCTCTTAAAATATATTTTTGCAAAACAACTTTTACGAAAATGGAATTGAACAATAATATTCAAAATGTATGCTTTGAATATTGCATAGCTGTTTAATCTCTTGTTCCTTACCTGTTTTTTACACTCAGGTGTACAAGGCGTAGTATAGGCTACTGGTAGACCTCAAGTTCAGAGCAGCGTTGGTAGAGTTTGTTGGAACGTCATAGTCTGTCGGATTTTAAAGCTTCTCGTCTCGGTTTCACTAAATCAATCATCATTTTGCGCAGCACCTTCGGTATAATTCGCCCACGAGAGAAAGGAAGGTAGACCCCACGGGATACTCAAGGACATAAAAGGGTAACGAGCTTAATATTTCTTCAGGGTATGCGTAGGGCCAGGGCGGAAGCCTTAGCCAAGGCCTATCAGAACAAGAGCACCATCTATGTAGATGCGGCGATGTACTCGAGCGAAAGAGATAAGGTGGTGACGGTGGTAGGTTTCCAGAGAAAATGAGTGCCTCGCTATAGAACTGCACCTTGTCTGACACTGAGGAAGCCGCTATTGCTCTAGGAGTCGCTGGGGGCAATTGGTCCGGGCGTTCGCTGATAGTTATGACCGATTCGCAAGCCGCTTGCCGAGGATTTACCAACGGCAGGGTTAGCAAAAAACGCGGCCGCCATCTTGAAGGTTGGTGGGACAAGCGCCACAAAACAACTCGTACTTTGGCCTCCAGGGCACGTCGGCATTGCCGGGAACATACAGGCCGATTTCATAGCTCGAGATTATGCAAACCGAGAAAAATCGAGGCCGAAGAGACCGAGCCTGTGACGTGTATTACGCATACATTTTGGTGCCCTACCGGGGTACAAGAAGACGATATCCTCCGCCCCACATGTTGTTAAACAGGGAATAGTCGTCTTGGCGGCACGTACAAACAAATTCTTAACCATGTCAGTTTTTACGCCGCAAGATACATCCGACCGTATACAGGAACACATGTCCCTCGTGTGGACAAAAACCGACAATTTATAAAAGTACACGTGCCTGCCAGAAAATAGATTCAGTGCTTGTAATTCACAATGTCACGTCGGAGCAGTGGGAGGCTGCGCTGTCCAGTTCGGAGTCAAGAAACCAGCTTTGGCTGATTGAACGGGCCAGCCCGCAGCAAAGGCTGCGAAAGTCCTAGAATGAGGACCCAGCCACGGGAGTTCTACATAATTATTTTTCTTTTTGCATGATATAAGCATTTCCCCTCTCTCTCCAGACGGTAGATGTGGGCGATCAAACGTTATTGGTAGCGGCGCTTGCATGAGCGGGCGAATTGTTCAACAAGGTAATTAGAGAAGTATGTTGTATGACACTGTAGGTCGTGTGACTTGCGATACGCTTTGCGCTACTTCTTGTCTGCGGTTGAAATGAAAATATATTTGATTGTTACTAGGAGGTCAAGTATTTAAACAAATACCAAGTATTTCCAAGAATATAAGCTACAGTTGCTTAGGAAATGAATTTGGAAATATTTTGGAAAATATTCACGAAACCTAAACTGTACAACAAAAGCAAAACTGTTCCTTTGACTAAATCTACACACCTATCAAAGCATGACTGACGATATTAAGTTTCTTTATTATTGCCGCCATATCGTTGATGAAGAATGGTGAAAGTGGTTCAGTTCCTAATGAGAAAGAGACAAGGCAACATGATAAGCACAAAAATGCTGATTGCGATGTGCAGAAGAGCGATGTGCTATACCATGACCAGCACGGCATATCAAGAGCTTGTATGCACTACCGACAACAAAATATTGCCTGAGTACGTTTGGTGAATGGAACTAGAACACAAAGCATGTCCGAGTTCTATTGTGAGCGTTTTTGCGACACGCAGCTTACCTTTTATGCTTTGGTCTCGAAAAAAAAACGTCCTAAAGACGCTGCAGTTATCTCTGCTGTATATTAGCTCCATACGTTTAAACGGCGAGTCTGGTTTTCCTGAAATAAAAAAGATCATTTCACTTTTCCCGCCCGCATTAGTAATAGTATTTGAAACAGAGCATCTTAGAAACAACCCTATAACGAGCACTTTACATGCCATATTGGGCGCACTTAGGTCCGCATTAAAGAGTGTAGGCAAGCTGTATCCTATTGCGTCACCGGCTCCATTGACTAAACCTCAGTTCAATCAATCAATCATTTTATCTGCATGAAACAAGGTGATGCTAGGAGCGCGTTCAAAAAGCCGACAGAGTTGTTGGCTTGACAACGACAATGCTTCCGGTTAGATTTTGCCGGCCGCACCAGAATCAGAACGCCAGGAGCAAATAACAGAATTTAGAACTCTGTGTAATGAACAAAAGTAAAAAAAAATAAGAAATAAATAAAAATAAAGAAGTGCAATAATATAATTTTTCAAGTAATACACTGGCATACAGTAGCAAACAATAGTACATTAAAATACATTCGCATAGCTTATACATTACATGGGAAATAGGACTGTAACACATATTGGCGAAAGAATATCGGATGCACTGCAATTTTTATGATCGAGGACTAATTGTGTCAATGCGCATATTTGCTGTTTGTTATTCAGTAACACAGGTAACTATGGTTGTAACATCTGATGACTCTAGTTACGTCTACTAAACGGAAACTTCCAGTATAGCCTCTGACGAACAGCTTTGGTTTAGTGCTTTGTGTGAGTGATGACATTTACTCTATGATTCTTTTGTGCAGCTTTCTTTTTAATGACCGTTGTTATGATAGTATGCATGTACAGGCAATGAACCTGGACAATGTTTAATTAACTCAAATAAACTTTCTTTGTTCCTTTGAGTGAGACATAGGAGCTGTTGGTTATATTACGCACTGTCCTGTTTCGGAGGATCTGTAATTCATTTATGTTTTTTCATGTTGTAATTCCCCATAAAACTTTTTGTTTGTCCAATCTTCCCTCTGAAAGACCTGCAGACGTTTGGAAATCCGTCCGATGGCACATAGATTTTTATGTCCAATATTGAGAAGTTTAGTGTTTAGGTTGATGGCCTGTAGGAATTTATTCATGATCTGAAAACACTACTGCACAAAGGCGACAACTCAAGGACAAATACGTCACTACATGCGCACACTGTTAACCATTTATTGAAAGAAAAGAGGCATATTTAAACTCCTCGGCCACGCATGTGTACAACGCCTACGCGCTCTCGATTCTTCCGGTAAAAGTAAGCAACAAATGACCTGACTAGACAAATATGACGCAGCATATAAAACAAAGGTTACAAAATTTAAGGCAAACAATTCTTAGCAATAGCAGTAGGCATGTTACAGCAACATATCTTAGTAATACCAGTAAGTCAATTGCAGTAGAAGCAGTGTCCAGAATCCAAGAAATAGCTGTCAAGCCTAAAACGTAAACACGAAAACAAAGCTAAATAGACAAAGGCACAGTACAGGTCAGCTATCACTAAATATAAATATTGCATAGCAATGCAGAACGTCATAAAAGTTAGTTTGATGATGAAAAAATTTATTATTTAAAAGAGCTACAGAGTTGTCAGTGATACTCATGCTCCCCTTCTTTTTAATCAAAACGCTTAAAGACTTTCTGTTGTCACCTGATCACGACTTTTGCCTAGACTCCTGTTACTGCCAAGCAACAACTAAGCTCCCGGCTATGCACCCAGGCAATTCACTACACTTTTACAGCGGCCATCTTCACGTTACAACATGCGAAAGTCACGCACTCATGTCTCATCATCCAAGATAGGACCATCTCAATTCGAAGGAATCTATCAGCAGCAACCCAACCGTTTCCACCACAACCTACTGTGAAGAACGTACTGCAGGAGAATTTCTTTACCAGACGAGCGTGTAGAGCAGCATGGTTGAGAAATCTGCACGACTTTCATTAGAACACTGCAATGCGATCCAGGACCTCATTAAACTATTATTCATTTTATACAAACATGCAAGCCAGCGCTATGGCGTATCTTATACGAGGTAGTCAATAGCTTGATTAGATTCTCATTTAACTTTGCCATGTGGAAAGACCTACTCTATGGCCATGCATGTGCTCTCGTGGCGGTACATAGCGCGGAGGAACACATCATCACATTTCGTGCCAGCTTCCAGCTGCCTGTCAACATGGTTTCAATTGCTCACTCCCTAGGTCGACACCGTCAAGACCAAATGTGTCGGAAGATAAAGCCTTCAACCCGTTCCTTTACTGAGCAGCCGGTCAATATTTGATTGTGCCTTTTTTATTTACCTCCCAAAGGCTGAATTAAACAGAATAAAAACGGTGCAACCTATTCTATCCAGTGAAAAGCTGAAATATTGCTTCATCTGACTGAAATGACGTGTAGCTAATTTCAGCAGAGAGTACAAGGCTAAACTTCGCACTAAAATTGCAGGTCTCGCGTGTGTGACAATTTCAATATTATTTTCCTAAATAAACACACCGAGGCACTCCAACGGTCCGGTACGTACACAAAATATTAAGAAGCCGTTAGTATTTGTACTAAGAAGGAAATGATATTCCCCTCAATAATTTAGAGCATGGAAGAGCACTGTACAAGGGCTGAGGACGAACTTCAGTTCGCAAGCCGAGCCAATGTTTCGATGTATGTACAGGACACATAGATACTGCCTTTAAGCTTATAACCGCGATGTGTTACCCCTTCTATGACTCTCTTTTCCGATTCAGTTTGAGTACATGAAGTTTGCCGCACAATAAATCGCTAATGTAGATAATTGCGGGAAAGTCAAAGGCCTACAACAAAAAACCATTTCTCGTTCTGCGTGCGCTGCTAAGCGCGCATTCTGTTCGCAGCAAAGTCGTCTCGCCGGTAAGGAGCGGAGTTTGACATCACAGATGTTTTTTTCGGTTCCGTTAGGTTTCGGGTTCAGCAGGCCGCAACTCATACGACATTTCCTACTTAAAAATGTGGGCATAGTTTAGAGAGCGAAGAGGGGTGAGGTTATTACTAAGGGTGTCGCAGAAAATCTCGCGACACTCACGCGATTCAGTCACGTTGAATCGGATGTTATCGGCGGTGCTAGAACTAATGTTCGGAGGAAGATTGCTGACGTGTACACTTGTTTTTTGTAACTTTTTTATATCCCATTTACAGAGGGTGTTGTAATGGAACGAAAGGGGTGGGGTGTGAAACGAATGTGAAAGGTTGGGCGATGTACCAAATCAAGGGTGGGGATGATGATATGACCCCCCATAAAAGCAATATATTGTTACGGGGCGGCAAGCCGTTGAAGAAAGGAGACAGAACATGACAGACGGCGATGGTAGATGACGTTTAGTGAATGATGGAGGACCTAGCGCGAGCGCGCCTGACCATGCCATTGCCCGCTACTTCTTCGCCCGTAAAACTACCCGGGTCCACCGAGCGATCGTCCCGATCGGTGGACGAAGAAGTCAAAGTTGATCAGATTTATGACATGACGGTGATCTTGTGCGGACCGGTGAAGAAAGAAGAGAAGGAAGGTAACGGCTTGCCTCCATGATGATCTGTGAAGCCTGGCCCAGGAAGCTTTTATTAAACAGATCGCCAGGATTTGATGCCTGGGTCCTAGGCACGCATCAAACGGCACAGTCTGGGGCGATGTCTTCACGTGTAGTGTTGTGTTGGATCGGTGGGTTCGTCTGATCGGCGTCTCGGGTGAGTCGGATCATTCGGCCAGGTCTTTCATGCGTTATGTCTTGTAATGTGTCTCTGCGCGTGTTCGTGGCATCTTGGGTCGGTGGAATCCTAAAGTTGGGCTACTTGTGTTTCTTCGTGTCTTTTGGTCAGTGCGGCAGACTGGGCGGGGGTGGAGAACAGCGATGTGGTGTCGGGTGTGGCAGGCTGTGGAACAGCCAGGTGATGCGTCGTCCCAAGAACCCGCTGCCGACGGCGCAAGATGACACAGGGCGCCGAGACGCGCCTCCAACCAAAATTTACCGGGCGGCAAGCCGATGAAGAAAGGAGACAGAACATGACCGATGGCGATGGTAGATTACGTTTAATGAATGATGGCGGACCTAGCGCGAGCGCGCCTGCCCACGCCATTGCCCGCTCCTTCGTCGCCCGTAACAATATGACGGAGGCTTGTTCGGTACGAATGCCCCTCAAGCTAGACGATGAATTTAAAGTCGATGGATCGCCGGGCAAACCCGCAAAAAATGGTGAGTACATGAGTCACTGTTTTCTGTGCTGCAGATACAATTCCTTCAGGAGGGTATAACTGTTAAAAACTGAGGCTAGTTCGGATCTATGAGAACAGCGAGGGCAACGCCAAACCGTAACGTCGGAAGTAAAACGGCGTCTTCGCACGTTAGACCACGGGGATGGTTTTCCACAGGCGGAAGTGAGACAGCCCGTATGCGGTGCTAGAGCAGTTGCTTTGTTGTAAGAAGAACCTAGGTAGCACTGTTCACCGGCCTGATATTGGAAGTGTGCTGGCAAAACACGGCCCAAGGGCAGCGCATTGTGGCCAGTATGTTTCTGATATTGGCTATGGCGTTCTGTATGCTGGTTTTAACAGGCTAGTTATTCCATTGAATGCAGAAACCAGAAGAAAACATTGTTCTGCTATACATGTGGCTTGCCAATATTTCAAATATGATGGTGTGAGCCTATAGGATTGTCCATCAGGTCGGTTGGTACTCCCACATTTCTTATACCTTCGTGTCCATAGCCAAATATTGGTCGCTTAGTTATTTGGAATAGGAATATCTGATATGCGTTAGTGTGCGTTTGCAAATATTGTTCGCTCATTTAGTTATGACTGCCAACATGTGATATATGTCTGTGTATGTTGGCAAATATTGGTCGCTCAATAAGGTCGAGCAGCCAACATAAGGTATATCCTTTCTATATTGGTCAACATCACCCGACTTTTAGCTAGACTGCCAGCGAGCGGTATAGAACATTTTTCCCTTAGCCTGGCAACATCTCCCGTACCTTAACATGCACTTGACAACACTGTTCCTTTGTTAGGCATACAGCGTTTAAGCCTGGGGCCTTCCTCTATAACCATTGGTGTTCAAAATCAGTCTTTTGAGCTCGATGGTAAATAATATAAACAGAGCATTGAACATGTTCGTGTGCGTAGGTGCTTCAACCAGGTGTATACAGATTACAGAAATATTTCTCGTCAGCCTTACCTGATAGAGTTCATGAACCTTCAGACAGCATTCAGTTCAGTTCAGTTCAGTCGTACAGTCACGTCCGACTCTTCGTGACCCTAGGGACCATATCACGCCACGCTTTCCGGTCTCCCACTATCTTCCTAACAACACATAACTTCATCTCCAGCGCCTCGAGGATGCCATCTAACCATCGCGTTTGCTGCCTACCCCTTCTCCGGTGACCCTCAACCTTCCCCAACATCAAATCTTTCTCCAGCAACTCCTCTCTATTCATCAGATGACCAAAGTAGCTGAGCTTTAGCTTTAGAATTTGACACTTCACTCAGCAGTCAGGGTTTATGGTCGACAATATCGACTGATTTGATCTTCTGGCCGTTCAAGGACCTCTCAAGAGTCTCCGCCAGCACCATGATTGAAACGCGTCAATTCTTCGGCGCTCAGCCTTCTTTACAGTCCAACTCTCGCAGTCCAAGATAGACAGTTCGCGGCAGAGAGTTCTAACAAAATGTGATTCACTGGAGAAGGTAACGGCAACCCACTCCAGTTTTTCCTGCCAAGAAAACCCTATGACCAGTCGGACAACATCAGCTATTACTATATTATAAACCTAGGAGCGGTTGCATTTCTATACTTGCTCATTCGGTTAGATTCTCAGTGTACGTGCGGTTTTCGGTATATATGCTCCGAACCTTACCGTTATATACATGTGAATACACACACGAGACAGAAATAGTCTATGAAAAACATCATTGACGTGTTTAGCTTTTGATCTGGATGTTTCTTTTAATTTGACCTCCACAAGAGAAAGATAACTATCTGTCTTGTGCGCCGTCGGCACATGGAGGGTTGTAAAATACCTCTTCATGGCTGAAGCCGTTTAGGCGGCCATCATGACACTTACGCATGAATACGCAAACAAAAGCTGAATAGCTGAAAAGCTTCTCGGCGCGCTGAGCAAGCTGTTCGGCGTCTGACGTGAGAGGATGATCAGTGCATCACGGAAGTATGGCATCCAGCATCGTCTGAACGTAGCGTCCGTAGAGCAGACGAAATGGCGTAAAAAGCGTCGTCTCTTGGATGGCAATGTTGTATGCATATGCAACGTACGGAGAATCTCGTCCTAGGTCTTGTGCTGGGAGTCTATGTACATTGAAATCATATCGGCTATCCTTTTATTGAGTCTCTCCATGAGGCCATTCTTCTGTGGATGTTAGGCAGTGGTTTTGCGATGACTCGTGTAACTTAGCTGAAATAGGTTGTGCATTAGTTGTGCCCTAAACACTGTGGACGCTCCATCGCGCAACGCGATTTTCTGCATAAAAAATTGGGCGATCTCAGACGACATGCCACGCTTCACCGCCTTAGTTTCCGCATACCGTGTCAGATAGTCGGTCGCGACAATGCTTCATTTGTTACCGACAGATATCAGTGGAAATGGGTCTAGAAAGCCGATTCCGATTCGGTCAAACGGCGTCCGAGGAGGCGCAATAGATTTAGAGCAAACCCGCTGGCTTGACAGGCGGCGCCTTTCGACGTTGGCATTCACTAGAGCCTCTGACGTAGCGATGAATGGCATCAGCAAGTTGAGGCGAATAATAAGCCTGACGAACTGGAGCGAGTGTGCGTGCAAAGCCCACAAGGCGAGAGGTGGACTCCTCATGGCAATCAAAAAGGATATCGGCACGGACGTCGGCCGGCACTAGAGGAGGTATGCTTGTTCAACAATGCTGGAGCTTTGCTTGTATGGAAAACCATTCTGGAGACAGAAAGCAGACAGGTTCCGAGCGAATTGGCTAGGCATATCAGCAAGGCAACCTACAGGCGATCAATGACAAGTGGAAGGTTAGGGTGAGCTCGCGGTCATTACGTCTGAAGCACTTACCACTCCAAGAAACCCGCTTTCGTCGTCCCCGCTCTCCTCAAGTAAACTGACGGGTGCGCGCGACAGCGCATCAGCATCTTCGTGCTTCTGGCTAGGTTTATACACAGCGGTGTACTCACATTATTGGAGGCGAAGGCTCACGAGTGTTAGGGGCTCCGGTGGGTCGCCGAGGTTAGTCAGCCAGCACAAAGTATGATGGTCGGTGATCACTTTAAACCGGCGGCCATAGAGGTAAGGCCTAAATTTTATGGTTGCCCACACAACCGCAAGGCATTCTTTCCCGTAGTGGAATAGTTTGTTTCTGCGCGGGAGAGTGTGCGGCTGGCATACGCGAAGACCTTTTCGACGCCAGCTTGGTGTTGGACCAGTATAGCGCTGAGGCCGACATTGCTGGAGTCGGTGTGGAGTTTGGTGTCAGCGTCTTCAACAAAAGTGCGCAAGAACAGGGGTTGTTTGCAGTCGTCTGCACAGCTCCGCAAAAGCCTCTTGTTGCTTGGCGTCCCACATAGCTGTGTACCATCGTGCGGGAGGCGATCATGAGGGAGGCAACCTTGGAAAAATTGGCGATGATGCGGCGGTAATACGCGCAGAGACTCAGGAAGCGTTTCAAATTTCTCTTGCTTGCAGGAACGGGAAATTTGGCAGCAGCAGAATTCTTGTCGGGGTCCGGCCTCACGCCAGCGACGCTCACGAGATAATCGAGAAACTTCAATTTTTTTAGCCAAAGTGACATTTCTCTGGCCTGAATGTTAAGTCAGCTGACCGAAGGGCGTCTAACACTGTGCGCAGGCGTTGAAGGTGTTCGGAAAATGTTTCAGAGAACACGAAGACATCATTGAGGTAAACTAAACCAATTTGCCATTTGAGGCCAGCGAGGACTGTGTCCATCAAACGCTGGGAAGTAGCCGGCACTGAACATAGGCTGAAAGGCAGCCCTTTAAACTCGTTTAAACCGTCTGGGGTGACAAAAGCCGTTTTATCGCGATCCCACTCATCGACCTCAATCTGCCAGTACCCGCTCTTCAGGTCGATTGAGGAGAGGTACTGGGCGCAATGTATTCTGTCGGAAGGGTCGTCGACACGGAGCAGCGGGTATATGTCTTTTTTAATGATGTCGTTCAATATTTATAATCAGCACAAAGCGAAGGGTGCCATCATTTTTCTTTACCAGCACGATAGGGGACGACCAAGGACTGTTGGAGGGTTGGATGATACCATCATGAAGCATCTTCAGAACATGTGTCTGAATCGCTTCACGTTCCCTCGTTGAGATGCGGCACGGCTGCTGGCGAATAGGGCGGGCGTCGGGCCTAATTATGCGGAGCTTCACAAGAGACGTTTGCCGAATTTTCGATGACGTCGCGAAACAAGCGTGGTATTGTAGGAGGAGAAAACGCAGTTCACGCTGCTGTGTTTCCTAGAGATCTGTACTAATATCAAGACGATCAAGAGATGGGCGCACATTTTCAACTGCTCCGAACGTAAAACATTCAGAGACGTCCGCTAAGGAGTCGGTGAATGAGATCACAGTAACGCGGAAAAGATGTAGGGGTTCATTCGTGAAGTTAGTCACCAGAAGCTCAGATCAGCCGTTACGGAGATGGATGAGGCTCCGCGCCGAGGAGATGCCGTCGGTAGTGAGCGAAAGGGACTGGTTGCCCTCAGCGACCACTGTCCGGTCACGTAGTTCGTTGCAGTTAACAGTCGCAAAAATACTCGAACGTGGCGAAATAGAAACTCTCTCGGCAGAAATTCGATGAGGGGCGCGGCGTTCGCGGTATGCGGTGTCAGTATCATCAGATTTCTCAGTCCAAAAGGTCACGGTACGCTTCCGGAGATTGATAATGGCTCCATACTCCTGGAGAAACTCTACACCAAGGATACAGTCGCGGGAGAAGTCAGGTATCACAAGACAGCTGACAACAAACCTGAAGATGCGAATTTGGACTCTCACCGTGTAGTGATCGCTTGGAGTTACGACATGCCCACCAGCGGTGCGAAAGTTCATGCCAAACCATGGCGTCATCACTTTTTTTAGAATCACCGCTAGCTTCCCGCTTAAAATTGAAAAATCAGCGCCAGTGTCCTTCACAGCGCTACCCTAATAGCCGTCTAGGACCACAGATATCTCTAGCGAGAATCTTTCTTCATGTTTACGAACTGCCGTCGGGGCCGTCAAGTCGCGGTCGCTCACAGGTCGCGTTGTCGGGGGGCCTTCGTCGCGTCGATTTGAAGCGGCCTCGCCCCCAGTGGTTGCTGTCTTTAGTTTTCCCGACACCGCCTAGGCGACCGTCGCTGCGCCGTCCACGAGGAGCTGGGCTGCGAGGATGGTCGGCGTGGAGACGGAGATCGTGACTGTCGTCTAGATCTTGCCTGTCGCTGAAAAGTTGGCGCCATGCGCTGCTGGGCTACATAGTCCTCAATATCCCGGGGACTTTGGCCTAATGGAGGGCGACTCATGTCGATTGGGAAACCCTTCAGTCCTAGTTGTCGATACGGGCACTGCCTATTCAGGTGACCTTGTTTTCCGCAGTGGAAGCACAGGCGCTGCCGATTTGGGGCACGCCACAGGTGTGCCTTTCGCTGGGGTAGTCGGCGGTGGTCGAGGTACTGCTCAGGGTGGGCTGGATGAAGTGAGCCTTTGTCGGGTGGAAGTGATTGTGTGGAATCAGGCGGAGGATGTCGCAAGATGTCTGCATACTTTGGCCGACATGACTCGGTGGAAAAGAATGGCGGATGAGCAGACGGTACCGAAGGCGGAAATGCTTGCTGAAGCTTTTCGCGGGCAATACTAGCGAAAGAGCCGACCGTAGGCTGGGGAGCTCCGAAACGTGTCTGAAGCTCTTCGCTCAAAACTTAGCGGATAATGTTACGAAGAAGATCCGCAGTAGCCCCGAAGGCCAAAAGCGGCTATGTTAGGGCGCCTACGCAATTCTCGTACCAAGTACGAGCGCCATCTTCAAGGCTGAAAAAGACGTTCCTGAGCTTCGCAGCATCGTGGCACTGATTAAATGAGGCGACTTGTTCAAACTGGACGAGCCTGTCTTCGACGTCTCCATTCTGACTGCCGTGGCAACGCTTAGGCAGTCGTGGGTTTTGTAGTGTAATAAGTTGAAGCTTGCATGGCAGGTCGAGGGGCGGCCTTGGTGGTGAATTCCAAAGGCCCGTGCTCAGGTGGTAGGCCTAGGTTCCTCCGGCAAGTACAGTGCACAGGAGTGTCGACTGGCATAGGACCTGAATCGTGGGCGTGCGGATGAGTGCGGGACATAAACTGGGATCGATACCCTGCGCCGACACCAAAATATGTTCCGCACGCAGTAATGCCACCTGGTGTTCATGGTGTTCTCAGGAGGCATGTTTAAAAGCCATTCAGTAGAAATATTTATAATTATCGCTTTATAATAAGCATGTTTTCCCCTTCATGGATCACTGCCTTGTCGTGGCGGAGGGGCTTGCGAAACTCGATGAAGTCGTGAGCTCTGCTGTGTAGGGCCACCCAAGATAGACAGGTCACGGCAGAGTTCTGACAAAATGTGATTCACTGGAGAAGGTAATGGCAACCCACTCCAGTATTTCCTGCCAAGAAAACCCTATGGCCAGTCACAATACCATTAAAGATATGGCACCGGAAGATGAGCCCCCCAGGTTGGAAGGTGTCCCACATGTTACTGGGGATGAACAAAGGGCATTTCCTAGTAGCTCCAGGACGAATGAAGCGGCTGGGCTAAAGCCGAAAGGACGCTCAGTTGTGGATGTGTCGGGAAGCGACCGGAAAGTCCGATGTTGCAAGGAGATATATCACATAGCAACATGGAATGTAAGATCTATGTCGCAAGGTAAACTGGATGTCGTCAAGCGAGAAATGGACAGACTGAACATTGATATCTTGGGTATCAGTGAGCTCAAGTGGACCGGATTGGGAGAAGTAAACTCCGGCGACCATTATGTCTTTTATTGTGGGCACGAATCCAAGAGAAGGAATGGGGTCGCTCTCATAGTAAACAGAAGAATGGGCAAAGCAGTGCTAGGGTACAACCCCAAAAACGACCGAATGATTTCACTTCGGATCCAAGGTCACCCTTTCAACATAACAGTTATCCAAGTCTATGCACCGACCACTACTGCTGAAGAAGCTGACGTTGAGAGATTTTATGCGGACCTAAAATGCATTTTAGTCCGCACCCCATCATCAGACGTCGTTTTTCTCATAGGAGACTGGAATGCTAAGGTCGGGAGTGAAGAAATATCGGGAACTATAGGCAAGTTCGGTCTTGGCGAGCCTAATGAAGCTGGGCAGAGGCTAGTAGAGTTTTGTCAAGAAAACAACCTGACCATAGCGAATACTCATTTTCAACAGCACAAGAGGCGCCTGTACACATGGACTTCACCGGACGGTCTGTACAGGAATCAGATCGATTATATTCTTTGCCGGCAGAGATGGAGAAGCGCTATACAAGCAGTAAGAACAAGGCCTGGGGCCGATTGTGGCACCGATCATCAGCTTCTTGTTGCCAAAATTAAGCTTCGATTGAGAAAAACGCAGAAAACTAGAAGGCCTTTCAGGTATGATCTGGATCAAATTCCATTAGAATATGCTGTGGAAGTGAGGAATCGATTTCAAGGATTAGATCTAGAAGACAGAGAGCCCGAAGAGATGTGGACTGATGTTCGTGATATAATACAAGAAGTTGCTACTAAGGTAGTTCCTAAGCAAAAGAAATGCAAGAAAGCAAACTGGTTATCTGAAGAGGCTTTGCAAATAGCTTGAGAAGAGGAGGATGGCAAAAGTTATGGGGAAAAGAGAAAGATACAAGCCTCTCAATGCGGATTTTCAGAAAATAGCAAGGAGAGATAAGAATGCCTTCCTGAACATACAGTGCCAAGCAGTTGAGGAACACAAGAACTCTGTATAAGACAATCAAAGATATCAAAGGAAGCTTCTGTGCTAAGCTGGGCGTGATAAAGGATAAACGAGGCAAGGACTTCACTACAGTGAACTAGAATATTGGGTAGTGTGCTCACAGGCACCGCTCGAGGTGTCCCCGCCGGTGTCGACGGGGAGCGGCGGCGCGCGGTGGCGCTGCGCGCGTCTCCACGGTAGGTGCCTCGAAGCGCGCGCGCTCCACGGATAAAAGCCAGTGCCGCGCCCGGCCGGCGTCGCAGTAGCCGCGCCGACAAATTGAAATATTACCGCGACATTTGCTTGAGTTTTGCTGAAATGGCTAAGCGGACCTTGAATTGAACTTTACATCTGCGCTGTGCAAATGTTCAAACAATGTTAATCAAAGAGCTTGGCTCGTTGGGACGTTCACGTAGTGTATGTCACTCGTGCCTGCATTGTTTCGGTGGAAAGAAGTTATAATGCACTGCGTATTCGGGGGTTATACAACTCTTTCCATTAATGCTTAACGTCAATAGTAATAGCATGGGATTCATGCCAGGGATAAACGAGGAATGAAGGAGTGTCGGCCGCAACAACTGTTTATATTCACAAACACCCAAGCTGCAACAAAGGGACATGGAGATGACAGGTAGAATGCATGTAATTCTGACAAAGTAAAAAGGAAGATGCATTATTTACAATTCGCGTTTTTCGCAGAACAGGAGGCGCACCACAAGGTTTTCAAACAGCTTTAACAGCTACGGCATACTTATTTGGAGAGGCAAAGTCACTGCTTTATGAAACATATTGTAACATATTGTTGAATTGCTGTAACCGCTGAACGAGGGCACCGAGAGAGCTGGATCAGGAACGCGGGCAACAGGAACGGGCGGACACTTCAACGTCCTCTACTTCGTCCCATTTCGATCCTTCTTCTTCTAGCTCTAATGCGCGTGTCAATATGACCAGATTTCTCACCGCTGCATATATTTATCTTCGCGCATTTTGCCGCTTATTTCCTTCACTTGCTCCAGCACTTCACAGCAGTTAGCAATGGCTTAGTTTCAGGTGTTTCGCCCGTTCTCGTTTTTCTGCATTTTTTAATTAACCCGGCCCTTTCACATAGAAGTGCAATCTAGTGACTAAATAAAACCTTATTACTTCTTCAGATGGGCCTTTTGCGTGAACGGGGCAACCAACTTCTTTATGCAGTCTATTTCTAACCACTTCCAAAATATCAAGAATACTTTCAGAATCTGTTCGTTTGGGGCAGATTCCTACTCTTCTGTTGTTACGGGTATATCGGGCCGACTTTGTTTTCTTGGGCCCATGAGTTACAACACCAGTGGGTTTCCTCTTTCTTTGTTGTCTTTATTTCGGTATCTTTTTTGAAAGATAGGGCTGCAGATTCGGCAGTAGCGTCGGTGCGGCATCGGGGGATATGCTGGCTTCCCACGATCCCTCGAGGGATGCGGACTTCTTCGTTCACAATATGAACATAGCCCCGTAGAACGAAACGAGGTTCGAAATGAAGCTCACAAATAGCACAGCTACACAGCTCTTATCCAGCCGCTTGTCCGATTGACGGAGGTTGATCTCCCACTGCTTCCTTAGAGCGTCATAGAAAACTCTGGGAGCGTTTAAAGATACGGTATGTGTTGTTTTTTAACTCCTCTTTCACATGCAGTTAATAGGATTTTGAAAAACATCGCTACAAGCGTCCTCTACATGCCACAGGAGAATATGCCTAGCAGTGTCTTTAGAACAGCCGGTTTGCCTTCTTTAAACAATCTTTTTAAACAAATTGTAGAACTAAAATATTTTTGGAGCAGTGCATACAGGCACATAAACACGAAACTGGTACCGTTGAGACACATGTTCCTCGTTATCTTAAACCGAGAGTCCGCATTCATTTACGGTAAAGCAACAAGACGCTATTATGTTCCAGCCATCTTCAACGAACTACCGGACGACGTATTTTCTTTGACCACCCGCAAAACATTGAGAGTTGCTGTTCAAGCGTTAGAGAACATATAATATGTACTGATATTATCAGTGCATTTTTGATAGTGAGTTGTGCGAAATGTTTCTTTTTTTTTTATTTTTTTGCCTCTGATGGAGTTCTGATGTGGCGCGAAGATTCCAGCGGCTGCCGATTGTCGCCGCACAAGCCCGCTTGTGGCTTCGGCGCTTCTGTATGTGTATGTTGTTCTACCCTAAATAAAGATTGCTATTATTATTATCATTATTAGCAGTCTGTCCCAGTGAAGTAACCGGTTAGTACAGGCCCCATGTCCGCTTACCCCATCATGTCCGCTTACCCAAGCACGAAGATGTTCTGATCTCCAGGCAGAACACGCATACACCGACGCACGTGGTGTAGTAAACACTCACTTTCGACGGGAGCTTAAACAAGAGCCTGAACTGGTCTTTACTGAACAAACACTTGAACTGACCTCCGATAAGCGCTAAAAAACATGCGCACAGCAGAGCAATAACGGAACTCAAAGACAAATTGAACCGGCTGACAGCGACGAGCGGAGCAAAATCCTACCGTGAAGTCTACCGTGACGCCACCTGATGCCGGCGCCGCGAAACAGACGCCTGTCGACGTACGCGCGGCCTCCGCTCCCCGTAGAGCCGCCGCGGAGTGAGCACACTACCACTGAAGCCTCAAAGATAAGGAAGAGGTGGCAGGAATACACAGAAGAACTGTGCAAGAAGGACCCGAATGTGCAAACCCAATATAAGACGGTTGTGATTACTGATCTCGAGCCGGGCATCCTGAAGAGTGAAGTTGAATGGGCCTTAGCCAGCCTTGCTAGAACAAAGCTAGCGGAATTGATGGCATTCCAGCTGAGTTGCTTCAAAACCTCAACCATGACGCTGTTAACATTCTGCATACATTATGTCAGAAGATTTGGACAACCCTGCAGTGGCCGCAGGATTGGAGGAGGTCAGTTTACATCCCCATTCCAAAGAAAGGCAGTGCCAAAGATTGTTCCAACTACCGCACGATCGCGCTTATTTCCCATGCTAGCAAGGTGATGTTGAAAATCCTCCAAGGAAGGCTGCAGCAGTATGTGGATCGGAAGCTTCCGGACGTGCAAGCTGGGTTTTGCAAGGGCAGAGGAACTAGAGACCAGACTGCCAACCTTCGCTGGGTCATGGAAAAAGCAAGAGAGTTCCAGAAACCCATCTACTTCTGCTTTATTGATTATGCGAAAGCGTTTGACTGCGTAGATCACAGCAGATTGTGGCAAGCTCTCCAAGAGATGGGAGTTCCAATTCAACTCATCTGTCTCCTCAGGAACCTGTATGAAGGACAAGAGGCCACAGTCAGAACTGGGCATGGTCTTACTGATTGGTTTCCGATTGAGAAAGGAGTGATTAAGGCTGCATACTGTCGCCCTGCCTATTTAACCTATATGCGGAGTGCATCATGAGGAAGGCCGGTCTGGACGAGTCTTCAGCTGGAGTGAAGATTGCTGGAAAACGTATCAACAACCTTAGATATGCGGATGATACCACTTTAATGGCAGAAAGTGAAGTGGAACTCAAGAGACTTCTGATGCGCGTACAAGA
>JAJIZL010039811.1:65516-122073 GCA_023969395.1 Amblyomma maculatum
ACAGGCCATGACCTACGCCGCAGTCACTCGTCGTGCCTGTCCACCTCCCAGTCAGCATCCACCTCCCAGTCAGCACCAAGCAGCCCCTGCATACACTCGTCAAGCACCTCCCGCTCGAATTTCTCAGGTGCGTCCACGCAAAAGCGACGTCTGGCGCACTCGCGATAATCGCCCGCTGTGCTTCCACTGTGGCGAAGCTGGTCACCTGTTCCGCGATTGCTATTACCGACGAATTGGTCTGCCGGGATTTAGCGCCGACGCGCGAAAGCCGCAGCGTGGTGAACGGCCCCCTGCCATCGATGCGTACTTGGCTGAATCATCCGGAACGCCCTATGACTACTCGCGGTCGCTTTCACCGCGCCAATACTCCTCGCAGACACGTGGTAATGCCGGCCTGACGCGGGTCCGCTCCCCTAGCCCCCATCGGAAGACTAGACGCGGCAACCTTTGGAGGGAAGGTTGCTCATCGACGAAATTCTCAAGCTCCTCCACCGCTCCAACCGGATGGTCACTCCATTTCACGACGACACGACGCGCCCCACAATGATCCGCTGCCTCGGCGCTCCAGTTCTCCGGCGACACGAAATCAGCTAGTACCACACCGCAGCCGTGACCGGACCCCGCGACGTTCCGGCAACACCACAGCCGTAACTGCGGACCTGAACATTTCAGTGGACGGAACCGATGTGACAGCGCTTGTGGATACCGGCGCCGATTATTCTGTGATGAGTGGGCCTTTTGCCGCCACTCTGAAAAAAGTGACTACACCCTGGACAGGCCCACGAATTCGTACTGCCGGAGGCCACCTGATAACGCCGACCGGTACCTGCATTTCTAGGGTAACAGTGCAAGAAGAAACGTACTTAGCAACCTTCGTCCTACTTGTCCAGTGTTCCCGCGACGTCATCCTTGGCATGGATTTCTTAGCAGAGAATGGAGCCGTTATCGACCTGCAGACTAAGTCAGTGACCTTATCAACTGAGAACGCAATACACAGTGCTTCGGAGCGACCGACAGCACTGCACATCCTTGATGATCACGTAACTATTCCTCCCCGTTCCAGTGTGATGACGTCTGTGGCTGCGAATACACTGCGAAACTTTGAAGGTGTCGTGGAGAGCAGACAGATCTTACTTTTAGAACGCAGTCTTGCTGTAGCCAGAGGAGTCGTTCGCCTCGAAGACGGCAAAGCAGATGTCCTACTCACAAAGTTTGGCGGTGAGCACCAGCATTTAAGCACGGGGACTGTAGTGGCCCATATTTGCGGTATCACGCATGTTCGAAAAGCCTCTGGACTTGCGACGCTGTCATTGACCGTGATGGAGAGGCCTGCCACCGATTTACACTTCGACATTAACCCTGCGCTTTCTCAACTGCAGCATCGCCAAGTGAACCAGCTCCTCCAGCGCTATCGGGCGACCTTCTCCAACTCTTCAAGTGTTGGCAGAACCGATCTCGCCAAGCATCGCATTATTACGGATGATACCGTGCCACCTCTCAGACAGTCACCTTACCGAGTGTCTCCGACTGAACGCTCCGCTATCACTCGCCAAGTGAAAGAGATGCTTCGCGACGATGTCATCCAGCCCTCGCGGAGTCCATGGGCTGCACCTGTCGTTCTTGTGAAGAAAAAGGATGGTACGCTGAGGTTTTGTGTGGATTACCGCCGGCTAAACAAAGTTACAAAGAAAGACGTCTATCCCCTGCCACGCATCGACGATGCTCTGGATCGTCTCTGCTCCGCGAAATATTTCTCTTCAATGGACTTGAAATCCGGATACTGGCAAATAGAGGTAGATGAGAGGGACAGCGAGAAAACGGCGTTTATTACTCCTGATGGGCTCTACGAGTTCAAGGCTATGCCCTTTGGTCTCTGCTCTGCGCCGGCTACTTTCCAACGGCTTATGAACACCGTACTTGCAGATCTCAAGAGGCAGACATGTCTCGTTTACCTTGACGACGTTGTGGTCTTCGCTGCAACGTTCGAGAAGCACCTTCGGCGCCTTGAAACTGTTTTGCAAGCCATAACATCCTCTGGCCTTATGCTAAAGAACGAGAATTGTCATTTTGCTTATACGGAGCTCAAGTTCTTGGAGCACGTCGTAAGCCACGCTGGTGTCCTGCCGGATCCAGAGAAAACCACAGCTATTGCCAACTTCCCTCCGCCCCAAGACCAGAAAGCTGTTCGACGATTTCTTGGCTTATGTGCCTACTACCGGCGCTACGTCAAAGATTTCGCTCGACTCGCCGAGCCCCTAACACGTCTGACAAAGAAAGACACGCCTTTCACTTGGGACGCACCACAGGAACAAGCATTCAAAGAGCTTCAACGCCGCCTACAAACACCTCCCATATTGGCTCACTTCGACGAAAACACCGACACGGAGCTTCACACCGATGCAAGCAACATAGGCCTGGGCGCCGTTCTAGTTCAAATCCAGGGCGGCGAAGAACGTGTAGTCGCTTACGCCAGTCGCTGTCTATCTAAAGCCGAATCGAACTATTCTGCTACAGAGAAAGAATGTCTAGCCATTGTTTGGGCGACGTCGAAATTCCGGCCATACCTTTACGGGAAACCATTCAAGTTAGTGACTGACCACCATGCCCTATGTTGGCTTGCAACCCTAAAGTACCCTTCAACCCGTCTTGTAAGATGGAGTCTACGATTACAGGAATTCGACATAACTGTCACGTACAAATCTGGCAGTCAGCATTCGGACGCCGACTGCCTCTCACGTGCCCCTGTAGATCCCCCCGCAGATGAAGTTCCTGATGAGGCCATACTGTTAAATGCCATCAGCACAGAGTGCCTCGCTGAAAGACATTCTGCAGATCCCGAACTTCGGCACATCATGGACTATCTAAACGGTGCATGTACAACCGCTCCGAGAGCTTTCAAGCGTGCTCTGTCATCGTTATGTGTGCGCAATGGTGTCCTCACGAAGAAAATCTTTTCCACCAGCCAAACGCTGTACCTGATTGTTGTACCTATGTGTCTACGTGATGAAATCATACAAGCTTGCCACGATGAGCCAACCTCTGGACATTTGGGAGTCACCCGCACGCTTGCAAGGCTCAAGGAAAAGTACTACTGGCCTCGACTTAACTCAGACGTTTCACACTATGTGAAAACGTGTCGCAACTGTCAGCGTCGTAAGGTGCCGCCGACTAAGCCCACCGGACTCTTGAAGCTAATATACCCACCACCGAGGCCTCTCCAGCAGATTGGCATGGACATGCTGGGACCATTTCCCATTTCACACTCCGGTAACCGGTGGGTCATTATTGCTACGGATTACCTTACACGATACGCGGAAACCTCCGCTCTACTCAACGGTACTGCCTTAGAGGTTGCAAAGTTTTTCATCAATTGCGTTGTCCTGCGCCATGGCGCAACGGGGATTTTGATTAATGACAGAGGAGCCGCATTTACAGCCAAATTGCTGCAGCAGATTTTAATTCACAGTCATACTGAACACAGGAAGGCGACGCCTTACCATCCTCAAACGAACGGCTTGGCCGAATGCTTGAACAAAACACTCGCTGACATGCTCTCAATGTACGTCGACGTAGAGCACAAAACGTGGGATGAAGTGCTCCCGTACGTTACCTTTGCATACAATACAGCGGTCCAGGAAACAACGAACATGACACCTTTCCGTCTGGTCCATGGCCGTGAAGTGACCACAATGCTTGATGCAATGTTACCACATCTAGACGACGGCAACCAACAAGCAGATGTTCACACCTTTCTGCACCTCGCCGAAGAGGCCCGTCAGCTGGCCAGGCTGCGAATTCAGAATCAGCAACGCCGCGATGCCCAATGATACAACCTCCGACACCGTGACGCCCGGTACACAGCTGGAGACCGTGTCTGGGTTTGGTTTCCTGTACGTCGACGAGGCCTCAGTGAGAAACTGCTGTGTCGTTACTTTGGCCCGTACAAAGTGGTAAGCCAAGTTGGGGACCTAAACTATGAGGTTGTTCCTGATGGATTTAAAAGTCCCGACGCTCCACGCTCCCGGACGTGGTCCACGTGGTCCGCTTGAAACCGTATTACGACCGATAGTGTTGACTCTTTTTGTGCGCGAGCAACTGCCCTTCGTGCAATGGTTGTTTTGTTTGTTTGTTTTTATCTCTACCCACACTTCCAGTATCGGGGCGATGCTTCTTGTACACGGGGGGGGGGGGGCAATGACACGCTGCATTCTTTATCTTCCCTCTGCGCTGATCGCGAGCGTGTGCCTCCTCGAGGTGAAGAAACCCACGTTCATCTCCTCGAGGCAAAGAAACTGAAGTTCTTCTGTTGAAGCGGGCCTGCTAGTTTTGCTGCCGCACTGTGACTTCTGTAACTCCTGTGTCCCGCGGTGACTTCTGATCAGAGACTTCACACCGCGACAATATAAATAATCATGTGCCGAAACCCGGAATGAAGCCTGGACCTAACAAAGTTAACTATCGGTACTGGACGGCGACTAATGAAGAAGAAAAAGTCAATTTCTACCCTGAAGTCTCCACCTACTGCTGCCAGATAGCATTGACATGGAAAGACACAAAGCGAAGAGAACAGCTCTTCGATTTCAGGTGACCGGACTTTTTTCCGATATTGACCTCAGCATGAAGAGCCGCATGGACAATGGAAAAGAACGCAGTTTTCTGTTGGCGAGACATAGCGCTCTGCAGACCTATCTGAACAAAGTTAATCCTTCTGTCGATACGCTAGTGCCATGGAATGAAGCTGAGCAAGACTACATCGAATTTATCGAGTATGACGACCAGATCATTACATATATCGCGAAGCTCCATCAGGAGTATAAAGAAGTTGAAGGAAAGAGGCAGCCGAATAAGAAGCATCACCATCCAACCACGCAGCAACGACTAATGGGGCCTGCCAAGTGAAGCTGCCAAGGTTAAACCTAATAGGCTTTGGTGGCAAAGAGGTGACATGGCAAGAATTTTGGGAGCAGTTCGACCCATTGATTCACAAAAACGGCCATCTGATGACATTGAATGAATTCGGAAAGCTAAAATCGGTGCTGACAGGCGAAGCAGCAAGAACGTTACAGGGCCTCCTTCCCACATTGCAGTGCTATAACGACGCCATATTTCTGCTCATCGGACGTTTCGGAAAAGTGGACGCCATCGTGCAAGCCCGCATGCGTACGCTATTGGACCTCGTGCCTTTGCGGAGGGCCGAAGACATGCGCTCCCACCGGCGGTTATACGATAGCCTTGTCTCTTGGATTCGCGGCCTGCAGGCGCTTGACCAGGAGCAGCAAACGGACGGAACACTGCTCTTCCCCTCGTACAGCACGCGTGATGAAATATTTATGGCTCGACTTACATTTAACCGCGGCGTAGAGGGAGGCGTCGGAAACCATAACGAGGAGCCCGGCATGCGGAGAAATTCCGCTGCGGGACGACTACGCACCGGGAGAGTCAATAGAAAAAGAAACAGCCACAAAAGGTACACTGTCATTACTTTCGAAGCTGATTGACTTTCTGAGGATTTAAGTGCAAAGCCGCGAAAACCCGGTTGCGCAGCAAAGTATGAGCAGAAAGCACAAGGTGTGAGAGTCAAAGATGTTCAGCCTAGCAAAGAGTAATAAGAACACCGCTGGAACTAAATTTAAATCAGCAGCAGCTCTACGTCACCAAACCGCAAAAATAAATTGTCGTTTCATTTGCAACGAGAGTAACCACGAAACTGCCGCATGCTGTGCTAGCATTCCATGAGAAGAAAAGAAATGCTACGAAAGGGAAGACGTTGCTTTCGCTGCATGAAACCGAATCACCATGCTAACGTGTGCAGAAGTAACATTAGATGCACAATTTGGGCAAGACGACACGCGACCACCATGTGCGATCCGAAATTCCCCTAACCGAAAGTCAAGTCAATTGTGAACGATGTGACGATTGTCCCCGTGTACTTGCAGTCTACGTTGGAAGAACCTAAAAACGAGAAATACTGCTACAAACAGCAAATAAAATGTGCGCCGGCGAACGTAAAAGTGCCTCCTTACGTGCTCTTTTTTACAGGGGAAGCCAACAGTCATTCAATACTGAGAAAGTATCTGTAAACCTCGGTGGTAAAATTCTTGCAAAAGAAACATTGAAAATTGTTGTTATCGGCGGTCACAAGTCAGAACAAAATTTTAACAGCGTGCTGGTGTCGCTAACCGCACACAAGATGTATCAGGTCGATGTTCCTGCGACAAACATAATCTCTGAGCAAAGGATCCCGATTCATCACCTCAAAAGTAAAGAATTACTTGGATCCTTGACTACTGCTGACAGGACCTGCAAAAACGAAATAGAGGACATAGACCTGCCATCAGCTCAGAGCACTGCTGGAACTTGTAAATGGAAGAAGCAAGAAGCTCAACGGGAGACCTTCAGCAGTGCAGACACCCTTTGGGTGGTGTATTCGGGCCCAGTATGGTAAAAAAACTTGTGACTCGCAATGCATGCAAACCACTGCTCTTCGCGTATAACTTGCCGAGAGAGAAACTGCAAACTGCTTGGAACGATTCAGGACTCTCGAGTCAGACGGAGTAACGGACGATGATAGCTGTGCAGAGCGCAAGCGGTTCGAATATTTCGAAGATAATATCAAGCGCAGTGGCCCTATTTACGAGGTAGCCCTTCATGGAAGGAAAGTATAGATTTACATGAGAACAAGGCAGTTCCCTAAAAACGTTTGGCATAACTGGCAAACCGCCTTCGAAAAACGCATCTCTTGAAGGAGTAGGACCCTCTCATCAGATAGTATTGCATAAAAGGCATAGTTGAACCGGTAGTAGAAAAAGAGGACGAGGGAAAGCTGATCTAATACACGCCCCATCGGCCGGAGTTTCGGGAAATTAGTGATACAACGAGATTACGAGTAGTTTTTGACGCTTCATTAAATGGACAGAAGGAAAAATTCCTTTTCGAAGTGGTCAGAATTTTACAGCCGACGTTGTAGCACTGCTATTTAACTTCGGCAGGTGCAAAATATCCTTGGTAGCCGACAGTGAAAAGGCATTTTTGCAAATTGAGATCAGAGAGAACGAGAGAGATGCATTGCGCTTTTTGTGGCACCATGCAAAACCGGATGCAAATGTACCAACAGCCGAGGTACGGACTTGGAAATTGAAGCGAGTTCCTTTTGGAACCACCGAAAGGTTTTTCTTGTTGACAGTGACTCTCAAACATCATTTGAAAATTATGAAATTCGACTATCCAGATGCTGATTCGCTACTGGCGGAGTGTTTGCGTGTGGATGACCTCTTAACGGGAGCAGGAAATAAGGACGAAGTGCTGCAGATCTTTGAAGAAGATGCATGGGGACATAAGAAGGGGCTGAAGGTCCCAGAGCCACGGGACGAGTGAAGAAAGCAATCTCGTTCTTTATGTCACGCAACGGAGTTCTCAAAATGCTGGGATTGGCACAGGTAACCTCACATTCACCCTACTGGCAAGCGATCAACCCGAGCCAGGGATAAGCACAAAAAGGTCTGTGCTCAAGACTACGGCGAGACTCTATGATCCACATAGGTGACTTGCTCCATTCACCGTCAGGACAAAGACTATTCCAAGAGCTGTGTCAGTGAAATGTGGGGTGGGATGATATCCTACCGACGGATCTGAACACGAAGTCGGTGCAGTGGTGCGAGGAAGTAAACGAATTAGAAAGAGTTCAAGTGCAGCGGTGCTACATATCCGACTGTCGAGCATGTCGTCAATACAGTCCTACAGGCATTTGCAGACGCCAGCCGTGTGACATAGAGAGCAGTGGCCTAAATGTGCGTAACAGATACGGATTGGATTGCAACTTCGAGCATCCTAATCAGCAAGTCAATTGTCGCCCCGATTAAACAACTGACTCTTCCGAGACTGTAACTGATGGCGTGCCTTGTGGCTGCCAGACTGGATCAATACATTCTGAAGCACCTGAAAGAGCCAGCGCAGGCGACGTATTTCTGCACCGACCTAATGATAGCACTGCCTTGGAATGTTGTAGAGCCGTCGCAATGGAAACAATTTATGAAGAATCGCGTAATGGAAATCCGTTGTCTTACCGATATATCAGTGTGCAGGCATTTCGCAGGGTCCGAAAATGCGGCGGATATCATGGCTAGAGGAGTTACAGCTGATCAGCATCTTGAGAGCTCCACCTGGTGTGAAGAACAACACTGGATGACGGCCACGGAAAACGGCTTGCCACAGATCTCTTCTCTTCCAAGGAATATTCCGACAATGCAGAAGACGAAGCGCAGAAGTCCTTCGAGCGAAGAGTTCTGCAGAAGTTGCCACGCTGCTGGAGACATATCAATACAGCAGCGCCACACGACAGTTTGAGTGACTGTATGGGTATTTCGATTCATCAAGAAGTTGCGACGTCTGAGCAGTGACGAGGGGCCATTGAGGGTGGTTAAACTGAATGAAGCTGAAATATATTTGATATGGCAAACTCAGCGAGAGGAGCTGAAAAGAGAAATTGAGTGTGTGAAAAATAAGAACGCTTACCGCAGAGGCCTTTGAAAGACATTCCAGTGTTTATTGACAACGATGGTATTATGCGCATAAGCGGCAGCCTTCAAAAGAGTGGCAAGCCCTACAAAAAACGTCATCTAGTTGTGCTGTCGAGGTGGCATCAGCTGGCAGAATTGTCCGTGCATCAAGCACAGCAGCAAGTCTTTCATGTTAGAGCTAGCGATGCTCTAGTACTTTTAAAAGAGAGGTGTCAAGTTGTGCAATACCGTAAGCTAGTGTAAAGAACCATCAAAGGGTGCATAACTTCTCAGAGCTACAATGGCCATACAGCCACTGAAGTAACAGCCCCACTTCCAAGTGATCGGATGGCCGAGGCCAAACCCTTTGAGGCAACGTTTCTTGACTTCGCGAGACCACCTCTGGTGAAAGGAGAAAACTTGCTTTACAGGTCCTACATTACACTGTTCACCTGTGCCAGAGCAAGAGCGGTGCACTTAGACCTTGCAAAAGACATGTCCGCAGATTCATTTCTGATGAGACTCAGACATTTCATCTCAAGACGAGGTGTACCTCAGGTCATTTACAGTGGCAACGCGCTTTCTGTAAGGAAGGCCAACAGAAATTTTTATTTATGGAGCTCTATTCAAAAACCGAGTGTCCTTGACTATGTCACAAAAGCACGAGTCGAATGAATATTGTTAGTGTAGCGCGCACCATGGTAGGGTGGCTTTTATGAGCGCCTTGTCAGGTCAGCTAAACTTGCACTCAAGACGGTTATCGCATCCAAGTTCCTGACCATTGACGAGATAACCACTGTACTGGCGGAAAAAGAAGCCGTCTTAAATTCCCGACCTTTAACTCACGTCTACGACCAACAAGGAGAACCGGAACCCCTTTGTCCTTCCTTCCTTCTTGATGGGAAGACGCCTCACATACTGCCTTGCGTGGGGAAAATCGAAGAAGATGAGGTCAACGTTTCAGTTCACAGACTATGGGTGCGACGCCAAAAGACTACAGAAGTATTCTGGTGCAGATGGACAAGAGAGCACCTCGAGGAACTGCGAAAGGTGCAAAATCAGAGTGAACGCCACGAAAAAACACCTAAGGAAGAGAAGTTGATACGTCTTCATGACGGCCTAGAGCCACGGCAACAATGGAAGACCACACGAATTGAGAAACAGTTTCCGTGAAGAGACGGAAAGGTGAGATTGTGCTCGCTGAAGCTACCTGGAGGATCGACTCTCAAGCGACCAATCCAACTTTTATACCCATAGAGATCACGTAAACTAAGAAAAATGACAGGCGTTATTTTTGGAGGGTATTTTGCTGCTAAATCGAAACTCTAGAGCCCCAAGTCGATACGAAAACCAAATCTAGGAAGTTTCAAGAAAAAATCCCCGAGTGATGCTTCGGGCGTCAGTATTCTTGCGTAACCTAAAATAAACGGATATCCTTTGTGCTCTGTAACGAATATGTCTGATTTTAAGCAACGCGACAGTCAGTGCTAAACTTCCATGATAGGGATAAATAAACGCGGTGTACCTCAAACTCTGCAAATTCAAGATGCGCCCTGAATTTGTCCACTGCTTAAACCACTGCAAGGAATTCCCACTACTGGACAGTACAGTGGCTTCGAAATTTGTAAAAACCCTGCTAATGAAGGAAACAGCTGCAGCCCATCACGACCATCATGCAGAAGCACCGCTGCAATGCAAATTTTTCTTGCATCTATTTCAACCACAAAGAGTTGGTTTTGTCTGGGAGGCTTTTAACTGCAGCCTTAGCCAAGGATGGCTTCAGTACAGTGAAAGCATGCTCATGGCATTCTTCCTAATGTGATGGCTAATTTTTTTGCAGAAGGCCAGTGAGTGGATGCGCTGTAAGGGAAAAGTGTGGGATGAAACTCCGGTAATAACCATGAAGTTTTGTCAAGAAAACAACCTAACCATAGCGAATACTCATTTTCAAAGCACAAGAGGCGCCTGTACACATGGATTTCACCGGACGGTCTGTACAGGAATCCGATTGATTATATTCTTTGCCGGCAGAGATGGAGAAACGCTATAAAAGCAGTAAAAACAAGGTCTGGGGCCGATTGTGGCACTGATCATCAGCTTCCTGTTGCCAAAATTTAAGCATCGATTGAGGAAAATGCAGAAAACTAGAAGGCCTTTCAGGTATGATATGGATCAAATTCCATCAGAATATGCTGTGGAAGTGAGGATTCGATTTCAAGAATTAGGTCTAGGAGACAGAGAGCCTGAAGAGATGTGGATTGATATTCGTGATATAATACAAGTAGTTGTTACTAAGGTAGTTCCAAAGGAAAAGAAATGCAATAAAGCAAATTGGTTATCCGAAGAGGCTTTGCAAATAGCTGAGGAAAGGAGGATGGCAAAAGTTATGGAGGAAAGAGATAGATACAAGGTTCCCAATGCGGATTTTCAGAAAATAGCAAGAGATAAGAACGTCTTCCTGAACATAGAGTGCCAAGCATTTGAGGAAAACAGCCAATTGAGGAACACAAGAGCTCTGTATAAGACAATGAAAGATATCAAAGGAAGCTTCTGGGCTGAACTGGGCGTGATAAAGGACAAACGAGGCAGGGACCTCACTGAAGCCTCAGAGATAATGTAGAGGTGGCAGGAATACACAGAAGAACTGTACAAAAAGGACCCGGATGTGCAAACTTAACATAAGATGGTTCTGATTACTGATCTCGAGCCGGGCACCCTGAAGGGTGAAGTTGAATGGGCCTTTGCCAGCCATGCTAAAAACAAAGCTAGCCGAATTGATGGCATTCCAGCTAAGTTGCTTCAAAACCTTGACCATGACAATGCTGTTAACGTTCTGTATGCATTATGTCAGCAAATTTGGACAACCCTGCAATGGCCACAGCAGTGGAGGAGGTCAGTTTACATGTCTATTCTAAAGAAAGGCAGTGCCAGAGATGGTTCCAACTGCCGCACGATTGCGCTTATTTCGCATGCTAGCAATGTTAGTCGAAAATCCCCCAAGATAGGCTGCAGCAGTATGTGGATCGGGAGATTCCGGACGTGTAGGCTGGGTTTCGCAAGGGCAGAGGAACTAGAGACCAGATTGCCAACCTTCGCTGGATCATGGAAAAATCAAGAGTGTTCCAGAAACCCATCTACTTCTGCTTTATTGATTAGGCGAAATCGTAGTACTGCGTAGATCACAGCAGATTTTGACAAGCTCTCCAAGAGATGGGAGTTCCAATTCACCTCATCTGTCTCTCCAGGAACCTGTATGAAGGGCATGAGGCCAAAGTCAGAATTGGGCATGGTCTTACTGATTGGTTTCCGATTAAGAAAGGAGTGAGACAAGGCTGGATACTGCCGTCCTGCCTTTTTAACCTATATGCAGAGTGCATCATGAGGAAAGCCGGTCTGGACAAGTCTTCAGCTGGAGTGAAGATTTCTGGGACGCGTAACAACAACCTTAGATATGCGGATGATACCACTTTAATGGCAGAAAGTGAAGTGGAACTCAAGAGGCTTCTGATGCGCGTACATGAAGAGAGTGAGACGTCTGGGCTTGAACTGAACAATAAACAGACAAAGATTATGGTGTCTTGCCCTATCAAGACCTGGAGCATCAAGGGACAAGAAGTGGAAGCACTGACAGATTTTTTCTTCTTGGGCTCCATGACTACCCCGGATGGAGACTGCAGCCATGGAATTAGGAGACGCCTGCTTCTGATAAAGAGAGTCATGGCTAGGCTTGACCGCCTAGTAAAGAATCGAGCCATTACACTGCCAACCAAGATCCGTATAACTCGTGCTATAGTCTTTCCAGTTGTGATGTATGGATGCGACAGTTGGACTGTGAGGTGGGCTGACCGCCGACGAATTGACGCTTTTGAATTGTGGTGCTGGCTGAGACTCTTGAGAGTTCCTTGGACGGCCAGAAGATCAAATCAGTTGATATTGTCGAGCATAAACCCTTACTGCTCATTGCAGGGTCAAATTCTAATGTTAAAGCTCAGCTACTTTGGTCATCTGATGAGACGAGAGGAGTCGCTGGAGAAAGATTTGATGTTGGGAAAGATTGAGGGTCACCGGAGAAGGGGTAGGCAGCGAACACGATGGTTAGATGGCATCCTCGAGGCGCTGCAGTTGACGTTATTTGATGTTATAAAGATAGTGAGCGATCGGATTTATGGCGTGATATGCTCCATAGGGTCACGAAGAGTCGGACTCGAGTGAACGACTGAACTGAACTGAGGAAACGGGGACATGATAAAATCAAGATGTCTGCATTAGTCACGGCGTCAGAAGTCACAGAGAGAATATCTTCGCAGTCAGGACAGAGAATGTGATCGGCTATCATAACCAAGCGGCAAGTTGCAGCAATGTTGCATTCGGTAACTGAAGAGTAGAAGGGAAACACATAGTAAAAGCTGATTTACACAGGAGGAAATCTGAGCTGACAATGAATTTGACGTAGCATATTAGCACAGTTAACCCGATGTAGTTTAAGATGCCGCAAATGGTGATTCGGGCGGTAAATAGTCCAGAATGGTTGATCGGCTCTTCATTAGCAGCACGCAATGGTAGCCCCCATGTAAGGAGTGCGCACGTTTCGTACGCGTAAAAACAATAAAAGCCCCATGACGAAACTTTTTGTGGCGGTATCATTCAAAGCTCTAAGACATGACCTTCACCGACTACCGTCAACATGTTGGGTTGCGGGTTCAGGAGGAATTGTAGCAAGGGTAGGCGGTGCAGGGTTACCTCCGGAAACTGCGCAAAACAGTTTTCCGTGCGGCGGCCAGAGTTTTAAGAAGGCGGGTGCAGTGACATGAGGTCTGGCGAAAGGGCAATGAAGAGCAGCGCAGGGATGGATATTCGTTAGTAAAGCGGCCAGGGGAAGTTGTCGGGGAAGAATGGCCATAGAGCTCATTGTCGTAGGAAGACAGTCGATGAGGAAATTTGCACTCGTCATCACGCCGGATGTACCCATAGCTGCACGCTTATCTCGCAGGCGGTGGCTACAGACACGCGAAACATGATTGAGGATGCCGCAGTATAAACCAACTAAATAGGGCAGGAGTTGGAGCCAGGCACCATATACCGGTGGTCTCGACGAGAGGGCGGCGAGGCTGTGTTGCAAAGCCGCGGAATGGGCAGGAGGATAGGGAGCGGAGGTCGCAGCAACCTCGGCATGCATGGGGACATAAGAAGGGGCTGAAGGTCCCAGAGCCACGGGACGAGTGAAGAAAGCAATCTCGTTCTTTATGTCACGCAACGGAGTAGATGGAAGATATGAATGAGTAAAAGCAGGTTACGAAGCATGTCACTGTGTAGCTCCTCATGGATAATGCAGCGGATCGTGGCGCACAAATCGGCCACGGAAGTTTGGCTTGGATCCCAGGTGTTGCTAAGCAGCAACGACTGTAGGTCGTCAGATCGCTGGCACTTGGTCCGAATGTAAGCAACCGTAGAGGGATTTCGGGCTGCTAGAGTTGCGAATGCAAATTAGCTAATACGCTTAACACTATCACGAACACGGCCGCCTACAATCATTGCGTTGTGGACTTGCCGAGATAGGGCGAGGACGTCCTTGATAGAGGATTGTGTCTCACAGGGAAACAGCTCGCGGGCGTCAAACTTCTTTTGGAATGCTGTCGGACCAGCACCAACCGTGCCAGAGATCTGTCGGATCTTTGAATCAAATGGGACCAGTCAGCAATGGCATCCTCATGCTTCAAAAACCATGTCTTCACCTCGTCGCTGAGGTAGAATGCGATGTTGGTGAGTTTAAAGAAGCGTCGTGGCGAATAAATGCGTTCACGCGATTATACTGTTGCAGCCAGTCGTTCGTTGTCCTGTCCTCTGAGGCTGGTGAAAACACGACAGTCGCACTTACAAGAGAAGTAAGCAGGTCCGAAGGCTGAGGAACAGGGACGGAATGGGACGTTAGGTCATAGAGTTAGCATTGGCATCTGGAATATGCATGTCGGTAGCGGCAGGCGCCGGAATGATAGTTACAGCAGGGTGAGGCGAATCGGCGTTGATCATAACAGTTGATGTTCCGCGAACATACAACCGAAACGCAGCTGCAGTGAGTTCCGCGCAGAGGACGCTCGAATCAAGAAACATCTCATCCACTTCTGAGACAGTAAAAAGCAGCGGCAGGTTCACTTTACTATAGCCAGAAAGCCGATGTAGAAGCTATCAAACAGCATCAGTTCATCAACTCTTCCTCTTCTCCGGTGCAGCAGATCGGTGATTAAAAATATGTGCAGGTGAAGATGATGTCCATTCACAGTGCTTACAGTATATATATTACAGTTTATATATTCCTTGAATTGTGCACATTAGCGTGCTATGTGCCGTCATATGTAACAATTTATTTTACTGGTGTGATAATGCCGTGAAGCGTGTAGTCATTTCTTGGCATTCATGAGTCCAGTCTTCACCTCACTCCATCTTATTTATGAACATTTATCCGACACCAGCCTTCGGCTATGGATACCCTAAATAATATACATTTGAAGACTGTAGCAATCAAAAAAGTGAATGAATGATCGAAGTCAGAAGACTAAGGTATAATTTTATGGGTCATAAACCCTAAGCCAGGTTTAAAATTTTAATTTCAATACAGTTACAGCATCGCGATAACTGGGACGCATAAGTTGTCAAATGATATGACCCAGCAAAGCTTATTTGGGTGTTAGTGGATTATTGGAGGATGTTTAGTGAGAAGAAAATACTTTTGCGCTATGAGGGTGTTTGGAGGGAAGTCTGAGTTAGCAACGCTACTTCACTGATAGGCAAGCATTTTAGGGCGGGTATTTTAAATGCTAGGCTTTATCCACATTGTAAAATTGCTGAAAAAAGTGGTTGTTTACGACTGTGTTCTAGACGATATATGACAAATATTACAAACGATAATTGATGTATTAGTAATTTAGTGATTTTTAAAAGCATAAAGGCGAATTAAGACCTCCAAAAAACGACACTTTCAATAGTTCACCTATTAACCGAGATTATGGAGATGCACTGCCGAGCAGGAACCCGTATAGAAGAAAAGGAAAAAGTGAAAAGTCAACAGATTTAGAGATTCGAATTAAAAACAACTTCCACAGTGATGCGCAATATTGCTTGCCCTAGGTAGAGAGCACGGCATTAGCGCTTGTTTAGCATAAAATGTTTCAAGAAAAAAGCCAAAGTTGAAAAATGCGTCTAAGCCATCTCAGCAGGGAGATATAAATATGCCAATGCTTTACTCTATGTCTCCCTACTAGGGGAACCGTGGACTCACGGTTGGAATGAACATGAGAGCGAAGACGAGATGCGTAGGCAATTTATTAGAAAACGTCCGCAAAAGCAATGTTCCAAAACTAAACCAGAAGCCAAAACTGCGATATTATGATAAAAGCCAGCAGTATATCTGGAAGCATACTTGTAACCATAGTATCTACTATATTTGTTCACGTACAAGGGGGCTGGATCAGCGAGCAACTCACGTTGCTGCGGCCGAAGAATTGCCTATTGTAGTTATCACCACTGCATTAGGTTTCAGTTGAAGGGGAGTCCCTTCACAACTTTTGCCGCACCCAAAACAATTATTTGAACTCATACATTATGCGATTTCTGAATTATATGTGAACGCGGCATATATATGACCTTCTCAGTAAATACAAAAAGCGCACTACTAGAAAACCAATGCTTTTAGGACAAAGAAGGGATGTAATTATCCAGCATAGAGAGCGAGGCGCATACGAAGTAGAGAGCGCTTGGGTGTGCAGCTCTCTCAACAGGTTTGATAAGTTTGATAGCAGTAGTTTGAAGTTGTAGCTCATAACGCCGTGGAGACACATTAATGTTTCTACATTTTTCTATACGGAAGGGCTGTTTACGTCGTTCCACAATTTTAGGAAGCTCGTGCTTACGGCTTTTCTTGCTGTTACTGATATCAGCGGTCTTGTATTGACTTAGACACATGGAACAATGTGTGAACCCACGCTCACGCTTTGCGTTCAAACAAAGATTTCGTCAGGTCTTTCTGATGCTTATGTTAGCAGAACGTTGGGCGAATTTGTTGACATGCGTACTGAAATATTTGCGCGTAGAGATAACTACAACTGAGGAACACAACAACAGTTTATTCATGACAAACGCTCCAATAAATAATAAAAACCAACAAAAACAAAATAGTGATGACAAGAACATCACGTGTTAACCCGGACATCTTAGTGACTTGGCCCAAACCAAAATCGTCTATAAAAGCAGAAAACGGAAGTCTGACTTAGGCACTTAGCCCCACTGATACGCATATAGAAGGCTTCCAAAAAGGAATGGTATTCTTACACAGGGATGTTCTTGTGCGCGATATGATGGAAGTATTTCATGCACGTGTGACTGGAGCTAAGTGAGTAGGTCAGACTTCTGTCTTGTTCTCTAATAGGTCATTTCTGTTCTTGGCCAACTAGGATAGCCTGGGTAACACATGATGTTCTAGTCAGAATTGTTTTTGTTGATTTTTGTATTTATTTGAGCATTTGTCCAGTATGCTTTTTGGTGAAGGCTGTTTACTGTGACTTGAAAAGATTTTCATTCTTGATCTCACGGTTGCCAAGGGTTTGCAACCAGTTTGTTTCGCTACCAAAATACACACATTAGATTTACAATAGATTTACATCCTAATAATGGCACCAAGAGTGCTCTCAGAACGTGTTTGGATTGCTCTTAAAATGAAGTTATAGAGATTATTTTCTTATAGTGCAGCATTAGCGAGCACCGAGCCGTTACTTTCAACCACCAAAGAAGTATTCTCACCTATAAGGACATACACATCCATTTTCACCGGCGCCGAGCCTCCGCTCGAGATAAATTTTCCAAGCATATCCCAAGAATGCCTATTAGAACGAAAAACAAGAACAGGCGTTACAAAGCAAGACATCAGCCGTCAGTGCTCGGTGCAGTGTGCCGCCCACATGCATTGTTTACTTTGCTGTGAATTGGACACAGCACGTGAGCGTAATGTCCCTTTGTATTTTCTGGTCTCCTCGCGAGGCAGCGCTGACCTCAGCCCCTGGGTGAAGTTCCGCAGCCACGCTCTCCCATCTTCTATCCTCCCCCCTATTGGAACGGGTCTCTCGACCTCTCCCGCCGCTTATCAGGACAGGGGGACAAGGCGACCACAGAACTGCGGCAGTGCGGTCGCGTCAGCTATTGTGGAGGCCCGCCTGATGTGCCGATGTTTCAGTGACCAGTACCAATTGTGACCGGACCTGATACAAACTACTTAATATTGTACCATAGTGTATATATCATATTTTTACGTATTATAACCTATCCTGTGTTTTATTCCTGTCACTCACCTATTTGATTTCCTCTCCCGCTTCGACTGCCCCTTTATTTCTACTGCACCAGTTCAGGTGCTTCTGATGCTAAACTGCATATACCGGGGCCGAAAAACATCTTTTCATTCCCCATTTTTTATTTTTAATAAATAAGTAGACACTGCTACTACTGTAGCTCATATGATAACTGCTCTACCCCACCGTTTACAATGGTGGCGCCGAAACGCAGAACTCTTGCCTCCATTACACGTACAGAGCAAAGCATAGCGCGTTAAAATCATTGGGCAGGTATGTAGTGAACGTGGTGCCGTCCATAAGCATTTTTGTTGACTGAACTCTTTCTCAGTGTGCAGTTTACAAGAGAGTTCGTATTTCATTCAAGATATGTTTTTCCATCGACCGTGAATTGCTTAAAATTTGCGTTTTCTTTCTGGGTTCGAAAATGTCTGCCTCAAGAAGGGCACTGCACAAATTCGTTGTTGTATCGCATCGGCAAGAAAAAAAGCAACAATTAGCATGTAGCAGAATTCAAAAGCCCGCTCGAGCAAAGTCAGCAAACAGGACTGACACAATAGTGCCTCCGGAGGTATATCATTTTACAAGCTTCCATGTGCACGCCGTGTATGTCCGGGCCGCTTACAAGTTGGTGATTACTGCCTTCGTTCGTGACAAAAAGTGGCAACTTATTAGCATTCTTCTGATGCTTACCTTGCTACTAACTCTTACTTGCGCACGCCTTGTGTGACCTGGCCCTTTACAAGTTGGAATTTCTGTCGCCATTCGTGGCAGAAAGTGGCAACTTAATGGCATTCTCCTGATGCTTACGTTGCTACCAAATCTTACTTGTGCACGCCGAATGTGACCTAGCCTTTTACTAGTTGGAACTTCCGCCATTCGTGGCAGAAAGTGGCAACTTATTGACACTCTCCTGATGGTTGCTTAGCTACGAAATCTTACTTGCGCAGGCCATATGTGACCTTCCCCTTTACAAGTTGGCCCTTACTGCCGCAATTCATGGCAGAAAGTGGCAGCTTATTGACACTCTCCTAAAGTTTGCCTTGTTACTAAACCTTGCTTGCAATAAAAAATTATTATTTAGTTGCGTATTCGTAATTATACCTCACACTTTAACAAATTCGAAGTAGGGAACAGGCTGCTGTGAGAACGCCCTTAAGCGGTACTGTTTCCCTTCAAGGGATGATAGAGTGTTTCCGGTAAAAACGTCTCAGTAAAAAACGGCCTCAGAGTAAACGTACCAGAAATATGGTCATTAAAAAGATGGCCACTGTAAAAAGTCTCTATTAGCAAAGTAGGAAAATGTCACCAAAAAGGCGCGATCAACGCCAAGCTTTCGCCTTGCCTGAGAGCGAGGGGTGAGTTGCTTTTATTAAGGACGTTTAGTGACTTCCCCTTATGTCTTATTTTCTGGCTGAGATTTAGGGGTCCTTAGGGTTGCACGTCTCAGAGAAACTCAGGATATGAAAGAGGCCGTAGGGAAGGGCTGAGGAAATTTTGACCACCTTGGATTTTCTTTATATCCACTGACATCAGAGAGCACACGGGCGCTTTCCTTCTTGCCTCCATCGGAAAACGGCCGCTGTGGCCGGCATTCTATCCACAAAAATGGCACAATAAAAAACTACAGCAGGAAAGAGGGTGAAGCTGACTTATTACAACAAATACATGCTACGGGCTACAGCGGCCAGGATTTTTTATGGTTTCAGCTTGAACCTTATTAGCATACTTGTTACCAGCTATTTGCTAGCTTTCCGCCTGCTGTAGTCGTTTATTGCGCGATATTTCGCAGGCTTCATTTCCAATTGGCGAGCGGCCGTATTGCATGCTACGGCGCTTGCAACAGTCCGCTTGAAAGTGGCTAAACATTGAAAATGATGCGGAGCGTCAGTTGATGCAGATACCGAAAAACGATTACACTTGTTCTCAAATTAGAGATCCAGTAAAAAGCACAATATATTTTGTAGTCAGTTTCGAAAGAACTCTTTCATAGGACGATTCGTTGCTTAGAACCAATTGGCCGCTTGCTGAAAGATCTATTCTTCTTATGACGCTTTTTTCAGGGCCGTCTCTTCTGGGGACGTTTTTTCCAGGGGTCAATTTTTATCTACACACGTGGGCAAATTGATGGCGAGAGAAAGTTGACACGCCCTTGAATCGCCACAAAAGGCCATCGAGCACATGAGAGAAAATCGGTATGTTCTGATATTGACGCGTAGTGGTGACAATGCCGATGACGCAAACGAAGAGCCTGTGAGTGTCTGAATAAATTATTTATTGGGCTTACTAGCGCCCGTAAAAGAAGTTAACTCGGCGGCAGCGATAGAAGCAATCGTGGTAAGAGCTCGTCGATCTACTAATACCCGTTGCACGCGTCAGCCCTTGATTTAAAGGGTGCGAAGAAAGATCGAGATAAAACACAAACCGGTGACCAGCATACCATGAAATAATGTAGCAACATACACGAATGGCTGGAATCATTGAGATAAATCTCGGCTCTTCTTGCGCGACTAAGAAAATGGTGAAGCTGTCTCGTGACAAAAGAAATGAACAGACAAAGAATACATAATCGATTCGTGCGCTGGAATCGCAGTGGTAAGGACGCATGTCGGCGACTATAGAAACAGAAGAAATAAAGTTTTGAGTAGTTCGCGGCAATGTTATGATTTTCGATGCTACGTTGGAACAACAGGCGACGCTTGTGTTTTGAATTGCTCGTTGTGTTACGTATAAAACAATGACGCGGAACGCGCACGACGCCCGCGTGTGACCTTATCTCGGTATTTTATCCTCTGCTGCTTTTCGCGCTTTTTATGCTACCTACATTAACTGAGTGTCGTCACTCAAACTCGGATAAAACTCTGGCAAGCACGGAACTTGCTGCAATATTTGTAGAACATCAGGTTGTAACGCGACAAGGTTGGTGGCTCCCAGATTTGTTTCCCTTTGTGGATCCTCGTTCTCATTTATGAGCGTTGCTAGTCGCCTGATCAATACCTTTTCATTTCCATATTTTATATCATACCTACTGTGTAACATACAGCCGCAAGCTGTTACCTAGTGTAAAAGTCGTTATTCCTGTATGCAAAGCCCGCTTGAACCTAGCCGTACAAACCTTCCTCCGTGGTCTATTTATATTAGGTCTTTTTATTTTCAGTACCACATTTTTCGGTGCATACGTCGCAGATAATTTCTGAAACTTTCGTCAGTGCGAACTCTGGTATAACTTGTGCCTGGCATAATCCCGGTTGTGGCAGCCAGGCATGGTCCGAACCTGAAAATGTGCCTGTGCGCTGGCATTTCAGCGCATGCTAAGATCCCCAGATGGTCGAATTAATCTGAAACCGACCACGCCAACGCCGTTCATAGCACAAATGTCACTTCTGGAAGTTTAGCACGACCAGTTACTAATTTTACTCAGGACCATAGCCGGTCAGCTGCGCATGCATGCGCCCCACGCGGGAAATGAATTGTCACAACTTCGCGCCACCTTCTGTGATACACACTATCTACATTTCGAAAGAACTCGAAAGTAACCTCCAAATATTTTTTAAGAACGAAATGCAGCTCACACAGTTTTAAGACAGTTTATATCGGAAGAAGGATTATTGATAATAAATGTTAGATTGCCAATAAAAAAATTTATTTTCGAGCAACTTGCATTTTCGTGATTTCCGTCCGCCGTGGCATCTTCATCGCACTTATCGCTGTAGCGTTATTCTAGGGCACTATAGAGTTATGGTGACTGTAGTTTCGTGCTTCATGCGAAACTCACATCTGTCGCATTATGAACTACTTCTCTCTAATCATGGGCCGGCAGGCTGCTAGGCGAAAACGTTACAATGCAAAATTAAAATTGTGTGCAGTTGAATTTATCGGAGAGAAGGGATACCGAGCTGCAGGAACGCAATTTCTTTAGAGGAAAATCGCCCAAAACAGGGCAAAGTCGCTGGTGTGCTTCGGATGACGAAGTCGGCCAAGATCGCCAGGCACTAGCCTTGTTGGCTTTGCTTATTACCCGCTCTATGCTCCGGACTCTCCTTCTCCTGCCAAATTTTCCTTTCTCCCCCCCCCCCCCCCCCCTTTTTTTTTTCGTCGATGGATTGCTTAAACGCTAATGTAAACGCATTCTTCGGGGATGTATCAAAATGAACTTTTCTTGAAAAGTGCTGTTCAGACCTTTCACACTGTATGCACCCACGGGACCCCTGCCTCTCACGGGAAATGTGCCGATGCAGTAGCTGCCGTAACCATGTATTTCGATGACCTATTCTAACAATGAGATCTCAATTAGTTTTCTACCAAGTGAACACGTCCGCCGTATACACTGGGCGACGTGTTTGGGATTTGCTAATGAAAAACTGTGGTTTGGAGGGGGTGGCACTATACAAAGGTCCGACTTATAGACCACAAACACAAAACTGTTACGGCTTGTAAATGTTCAGAGGAGATGCATACTAAAATATATTCAATTTGCTTTAATGAAATCCTATACTACAAAGTGAGCGAAGATACAAAACTATGTGTTGGTCTGGAGGAAACATCACGAATACTTTCTTCACACTCTCATAGTTAGAATAAGCTTCTCGCGCAATAAATAAAGAAGGATAATATTGCTTACCATTTTCCATTTTCATAGAAATATCTTTGGAAGTAGATTTCTTGTTGTGAGATGTTTAGTTTTTTTATGTAGACGCATTTCAGGGCAGTCTCTGTAGGTTGAGCATTTTTTTTGGTCCTCTTGAACAGCCATACTTTCCGATCAGTATTGAAAACCTGAAAACAAAGTGTAATAAAAAAGAGCAGAAACAGTAGCATTTATTTTCAACAATCTACATTACACGCCATAATATAATGCGCATCCTTTATTCGTTCACACCTGTTATTTTTATTGCCGGCGAAGCTTTCTTGCTTGCTGCCTTCCATAAAGATGGCGAAACTCAACTAAGCACTCCGACAGACAGTCATATAAGAAGTGCGCGACACTGGCTTTATGGCTTTATTTCGTTTGCCTTTTATATCAAAACACTAAAGCTAAGTTAGGCTACGGTATAAAAGGTTGCTTCAGCATTAATATTTACAAAATACACCTGCTGAAAGCTCAGTAACTGCGTTCAAAGAATGCCTCAAAAAGAGCAAAATGCTGCCGATTCCACAGTAGTCTTCAACAGATCGACAAACATTTCTTATTTCTCCAAACTATTTACCACAGATTCCAAAATTGCATTTCCTAAAACCATCATTAATGCAGTACGTAAACATTTTAGCTAAAGCCATCGTATGTCAAATAATCTTCACATATGAATTACGTGCAGACAGTCAGATTATAAGGAAAGGCGATTAGCTCGTCGCTAGACACGATGGCGCGTTGAAGTATTAAACTCTTCAAACAGGTTTTCCGAAGTAATGCGATGCCAAAACGTACCTGTATTTTGACCTCAACCAAATACGTGTCGTTATCTGAATTTGCGAGGACAGGGTAGGAATTGTAAACCATCGCAACTCTATACAGTCAGGTTGACATTTTGAGAGGGGCATTTATTGTAGTCAAAAAAGCTGCACGCCCTGCAGAGCAGAAGATGTAGTGTGCGACCTGATGCTGGAGAACACCTCCGGCAATACAGTCCCTCACCAGAACAAGATTTGGCCATCCTGGTGCAGCAATTGGCCTCTACTTACTATGAATACGCTAACAATCTCCCTGCCCTCCGTCCCCAATTGCTGCGGAGTAAGTGACCGCGATGGTCACACCTGTAACGTAGCGGAGACCGCTAAGGCTTTCTGGCTCCGGACCGGCCGTCAATAGAAACTCGCCCTCGCCACGTTTACCGCTTGAACCCTTGCTAGTGAAAATACTTTCGCTGTCTCTTCTAGGCATTGGGGGCCATTTAAACGGGATATAGTTGGGCATAGTGTTGGTATGAGGACAAATGATGCATATATTGTACAGAAGGGCGGGTATGTATTTTTTATCGAGGTTTACCTGACAAACGAGAATTATGTGTACGATTTCTGGTCAGTACGCATATAGTTGGAACCCAGATGAATTCTATATAATTAAGGAGTGGGTGACAGGCATCGTAATCAAGGTAAATATATGCCATAACATGAAGTTTGTACTAGCCTACGCGACTATGCGTTCACATGATGATCAGGCAGTTAAAATCTTCTAGGAAGATGCAGCCTCCGCCGGTATGCTGCGTTCGTAGGGCGCTAGACTACTGTGGCCAAGGATGCGGGATCGAATCCGGACTCAGCGGCCGCTTTTCGTTGGAGGAGCCTAGCTAGGCGCCCCTCCTGTGCTGTGCGATGTCATTGCACGTTAAGGAACCCCAGGTGGTCGGAATTTTCGGGGCCGTCCACTACGGTGTCTCATAACCCTAAGCATTTTGTTACGTTAAGCCCAACAAAAAAATCAATTATATAAAATCGGGAATGGGGAAAGAAATAACGCAGTATACTGCACTGATGGAAGCATTTAATGACAAGGTAGGCAAAAGGAGGCTAGAAACAAGGCAATATGTGACTATGGCATTGGTTCCAGGAAAACCAGAAGGGTTCTATTGTTGTGTATGCAGATGGCAATAACGTAAGAGTCATGAACGCATTCCTCAGCAAGATAAGGAACCGGAAGTGAACATAAAAAAACCTTCACTGGGAACCTAAAAACAAAACTGACTTTATACTATGTAGGGGTGCTTACTTTGGCGCGCTGCAGTGTATTCCTCGTAGGCCGATTTTGCTAGGCGACCGCCTAGCCCGCATCCAGCGCTTAGCTTCGCACTGTACACACTACCTACCCTCCCATTTGATCGCCACTGAGGCGTTGGGCACGCTTTCCTACTCTCGTTATCCTCCTTGCAGAAAGCCTCGTCAATCCTCCAATCGCTTCTTGCTAGATTCCACCGCAGATTCATTCACTCGATCACTGGTATCTCTAAACAGCAGGGCCCGATGAGAAGTGGCCGCGGCTGCATCAAAATGTTAAGCTTTAAGCAAGGAAATCCACCACTTGAGCGTAGAAACTATGAACGATACATCCAGCAATATTCTTAGAGCTCGCGGGAGAAGTAGGCGGTAGGATAGAGCGTGTACCGATATATTATCTAAACAGACGAAAAATGTAATCATAAAACGCTTATGCATTAAAGCCTGCCATCAACAGAGAGGATAGAGCTGGTAGAGCTATCAAATCGCATCAATAGGTCCAATGTGTCTGATATGAGGAAGTGTAATATTGGAAATCAAGCTCATGCGAAAGATCGGAAAAAAGACAAGGTGGGAAATGTCAACAGAAACATGGACAAGATATACAAAGTAGCGAAGGAGTGCTATAGTGACCTATGAAAGGGCATAGGAGAAGCTTTCGGGCTGTCATGGTGAACGTTTCATGATTCTGGTTTTTACAAGTGGCCACCTGCCTGCTTGGTCCATATCTGCCATGACACGGAAAGTAACGGTCCGTCTTATTTATTTATTTATTTATTTATTTATTTATTTATACATGTACCTAAAGCGCCCGTTGAGGGCGTTTTTGTAGAGGGGATACAGATGCAGATGACAACTTGCAAAACAAAACAATAAAAATGGTAAAAAGTACAAAACATTCCATTACTGAGCAAACTCATTACAAAAGAATCATGAAATCAAGAAGGACGCAAAAAATTACATGTTGGATAATAAACAATCGCATACAAAAAAAAATTGAAAACGCACAGAAGCACAGCACATAAAAACAAAAACAGGTTAATTCCTACAAAAGGAGCGAAAGAGCATTTTCAAACGAAGATTGCGGAGCTAAGACAACTTCTTCTGCCAATTTATTCCAGTCATGCACTGTTTTAGGAAAAAAATGAGCTTTTAAAGACATTTATACGGCACTGGTAATCTTGAACCTTTAAAGAATGATCTAAACGGGAGGATATATAGCTTGGAGCTTTCATGTATAAATCTTTAGACAAACCTGTTGCGCATATAAAAATATTGTGAAATAGCTTAAGTCTAAGGTATTTGCGTCTGGCTTGCAATAGAGGCCACCCTAAATTTTTGCACATCTGAGAGGAGCTTTTAGTGAAATTTTAGTGACACAAACCTTGCTGCTCATTTTTGAATTCGTTCAAGTTAGCTAATAAGTATCTTTGTTTCAGGATCTCAAGTCGCACAACTATATCCTAAGATGAGACGCACGTTTGTCGTGTAGAGTGTCTGCTTCGAATCAGCAGGTGCCCGCTTGAAATTGCGTTTTAAAAAGTTTAACACACGGCTAGCTTTGGCAGCTGTATGATTCACGTGGTCGTTCTAAGAAAGATTGTGTGCGAAGATAACACCTAAGTACTTGTAATTCTTAACAAATGATAAGTTTCTGTCGCCTAGAGAGTACTGGGTAGTTAAAGGTTGCTTTTTATTTGTAAACTGCAAAACTTTACATTTTGAAAAATTTAATGTTATCTTTTGTACCATACTAAGACAGAGTGAAGGTTATTTTGCAATTCATAAGAGTCGCTTACACAAGTGACGTCACAGTAAATGCAACCATCGTCGGCATATAATCTGACCCGACTGGAAACCTGGTCAACTATATTATTGATAAATATTAGAAAAAGAAAAGGACCCAAAACTGATCCCTGGGGAACACCCGATAAGACTGCAATATCTGATGAGCGCACTCCTTCAAGAATAACGCGTTGCTTTTTACCGACGAGATACTCTTCGAGCCATATCAGCAGGGTGGGTGGAATGTTGAGGGTAGCCAGTTTCAGTAATAATGAATTATGTGCGACAGAATAAAAAGCTTTTTGAAAATCCAAAAATATGCAGTCAACCTGGTTACCATTGTTAATTGAGAAAGCGACATCGTGAGCAAACTCTGTTAGTTGCGTATCGTACGAAACCCCCTTTCTGAAGCCACGTTGCATTGGACAAAAAAGTTATCCTGGAGGTGCTTAAATAAATTAGTGTAGATGATGCGCGAGGTGATTTGCATATAACACTTGTAAGGGAGATAGGTCTATAGTTCACAGTTTTTGTTTTGTCGCCACTTTTGTATGGAGGATTCCTGAATTGTTCTTCCTGGATCGGAAAATTTTTTCTGTCCTTATCACCCAATCATCATTGGTTTCCCTTGGGGCGTTTCGTCAGCACTATCACGACAACCACATCACCGAATGCATCACAAGTGCGGGATATAGGAAGCCACCGCATCGGACCTTGCTTCAGTGGATCCGGCAGCGGCGTTCGCGCTGACATAGCCCTTAAGCGTGCCTCCTAACAGCAAAAGAGCATTTTTATTCGCAAACACTAACCAAATTTATGAAAGATTCCCCACGGTAATTTTGGCGTCACCTTGCTGCATCGTAAGACACACTGCAGTATGTCAATTTTGATGGCAACGCAGGTATGGACTGTACAGAAATTGCTGTGCTATATAATAAATATTTTCATTCTTTGTTTTCTCCGTCGGAACCACTCTCAATTGACATTGACGCGAAGCGCACTGAGGAGCCATGTGTGCCAGATATTGTTTTTACAGAGGATGGAATATTTCGCCTACTGCTCAACCTAGATGCAAAGAAATCGGCAGGTCCTGATCGTATTCCAAATTAATTCTTAAAATAGTATGCGGAGTGGAGGTCCAAGTATCTCTATATCATTTTCACTGCATCCCTGGAGCAACACCAATTACCATCAGATTGGCTAACCGCTAGGGTAATTCCTATTTTCAAGTCTGGTGACAAACACCGAATCGAAAACTATAGGCCTATTTCAATTACTTCCGCATGCTGCAAGATTATGGAGCATGTTATATCAAAAAGCTTGTTTAATTACTTTGAGAATGCAAATATTTTTGTACCTAATCAACATGGATTCCGTCAGAAACAGTCTACAGTTACAAAACTCACCGAAACTATACATGATTTTACTAGTGCACTTAATGAGAAAGGTCAGCTAGATGCTATTTGCCTCGATTTTTCCAAGACGTTCGACCGTGTTCCACACACTGATTTGCTTCTTAAACTGCTCAATCTTGGTGTGAACACTAAAATTATCAAATGAATTCAACCATACTTAGTAAGGACACAATTTGTGGAGGTAAATGGTGCAAAATCCGGTGTTTTACCTGTAACTTCAGGCGTCCCTCAGGGATCAGTGCTAGGTCCTGTCCTTTTCCTCAGTTATATAAATGATATCGTCGGCAGGATTGACTCCAATATCAAAGTTCTACTATTTGCAGATGACGGCTTAATTTATACCTAAGTAACCAGCCACAACGACCAGACTGCATTATAGACAGCCTTACAAATTATTATTGACTGGTGCGCCAAGTGGAAAATGAAAATAAACCAGATTAAGACTATGTACATGAGAGTGACAAGTAAGAATAAAAATGTGTATTCTCTCTTTTATGAGATAGATGGTAAGCCCATAAGCCGTGTTAATTAAATCAAGTACTTAAGTGTAACCATATCCAATGACCTAGACTGAAAAGCACACACAAATTACATATGCTATGCTGCTGAAAAGAAGCTCTGGTACTTAAGCCGTCAGTTGAAACTCGCTCCTCGAAAAACAAAATTAGTCGCATATATGGCATTTGTCTGCCCGACATTAGAGTACGCCAGCGTCGTGTGGGACGCGTTCAAGAAGAACCACATAGAGAAAATTAAAAAGTTCAGAGAAGAGAAGCGATATTCATCTTATCGCAATATCGTGCAACCGACTCAGTCACTGAAATGCTCGAGAAACTTAACCTATCGCCGCTCTCCCAACGCAGAGTACCTAGGTTAAAATTTCTTTATTTCATTCGCCACAACACATTCAACTTGGACACACATCAGTACATAAAGCAGCGCATGTATCGAACAGTCTGCAGCAGCCACCAATACCAAATCCAACCCATGTCTGCACGAATAGATACATATAAGTGCTCGTTTTTTCCGAGAACAATAGAAGAGTGGAACTCACCGCCCCATGAAATACTAACAGCACGTACTATAAATAAATTTGAATACAGCCTGAATGACCTTTTTTTCAGTGCCTCGAAATATGTAGCTAATACTTTATTGAAGGTGTGTTTATTTTCAATATGCACATTTAATTCTAATTGTGATTACGTTTTCGTTTTCAGCTGTAGAAAGATGACACCCTGACGAATTTCTCTTCTTTCTTGCTTTGTAGTTGTGCCATTTCTTCTATACTCATGTTGTATTACCTGCTTTAAGCATAGCAGTACTTCTATTTTAGGTTTTTTTTTTGTAACCACTCTGTAACGGCCTCTGGTCAACAGTATGAATAAATAAAAAAATAATGAAAAAATGTACGTCCAAAACTAGAATACGCCTCATCCATTTGGCACCCTTAACAAGCATACCTCGCTAATAATCTAGATGCCATCCAAAACCGTGCCGCGCGATTTATCATGTAACAGTACTCACGTGAAACCAGCATCACAGCACTAATGCAAACTCTTTCGCTCCCAAGCCTTTAATCATGCCGCATAATATCACCTCTCTGTCTCCATTTTTTTTCTACCATAATCATAACCGGTACACTCTCCTGCAACCACCTTCAAGAATGTTCCGTCGACTTAATCACAGTCACCCGATAAAATTGATTTTTGGTCGCACAGCAGCAATGAATAACTCTTTTTTTCCAGATGCAATAGTGCAATGGAACGCTTTACCGGACGTTATTGCGTCACGCAAAGATCGCGAAATTTTCCGAGCAGGACTAACGAGCCACCTTCAGTGTTTTATTTGGCATTGCCCACTAGTCTGCTCCTGCATATTTTATAGCTGTTTGTTTCGTTTTCTTTCTTTGCTTTGTTTTAAATGTTTCTTCAACTGGTGTTAAGCTGTTGTACAATATTATTGCCCTCACCTTATGTAATGCCCTCGGGCCTTTAAGGATTCAGTAAATGAAATTAAATGAAATGAAAACAGTTCAGTAAGAATCTGGGTCAAATAAGTTCTGGACAGGCTAGGCAGGTAATTTTAAAACAAACGCACACTGAGGAGAACGAAGGTATCCGCAACTACCTTAGGAAATCCACAAAGTGTCCCTGCATGTTCCTGTCCAGTGGGTGCGAATAGATAAGGCTAATGAGAACCAAGACCCCTAATAGTACAGATACTAAAAAGGAACTATTTGCTAACATGAAAAAGAAAAAAATAGCGAAACTAGCTGGTGTACGAACAAGGGAACAATACCTAAACCACCAAACTAAATTGGAGGAAATCGGTTTTCCGACGCATGGGTTCCCACGGAGAATATTATGTGCATTGTCAGCACTTCCTTTGCGCAAAACGTAGAACTTGACAGACGTAGGCAAGCGGTCCAAACAGACATATCTTGCAAATTTGGACGCGCGTAAGCACTGAAAGTTCCCGGCGTATGCGTCTTGTTTGTCTACTTATAGCTATTTCTGAATGCCGACATGCCCCACTGTTGCGTAGGTCACGAAGAGGAACCCTAGATATTGTAGGGCCCCGGGATTCTAACTTACGTTCCTAAAGACCCGGTCCTTCACTACACTGGCCCAAACAGACTCCTTCGAATTTGCCTAAATTAACAGGCACAGATACAGCGGAAAACTGTTCAGCTAAATGTAGTCATGAGTCTATTTGTTTTGTGAGAACAAAAAGGTCGACATCATCAGCATAGGCAATAATAGTAACTTCATATTAAGCCAGGGGATAAACCTCGAATAGGACTGGAACACTGTTGATAATGCTGAGAAAATGGACACCCGTGGCAAACGGATGCTTTGAGTTTAAGTGGTTTTATGAGCTTTTGGTAAACAATTATAGCGAATTACACAACAATTACTCTTTTATAAAGACTCCTTATAGCAGAGCCTTATACCCTTGAGCACAAAAAACATAATATTTTCAAGCTGCAAGACAGGGAACAAAAAGTGGTCTCGGGCCTTATGACACTTCATCAATGCCAACATGAACTAGAGCTACCTGGTCAGTTTCATCTGATAATGTCTCTAATAGTGAATTTGCATTATGGAAATGGGTTTAAATAGTGCGGCCTCTAATGGCAAAGACTTGGTGCGTTCTTGTTTGTAAATATCTGCTGCATATGTCCATAAAGAATATTAGCGAACATTTTGTAACCTACATTACTGAGTAAATTGGATGGTTATGGTAGCTTCAATAGTCTTCAACTGATTGCAGTCTGTGCTTTTTGTTTTCGTATCTATAGAGCACTCGAAATATAAAATGGAAGGTACAAACCCAGCATCATATGATGCTTGAAAAACTTCTAGCTAAACAGATTCGATGAAAAACATTTTTTTCAAACTTGCTAGTAGTACCATCTGGCAAAAAGAATTTCGGATCCTGCAATTCGGAAAAAGCAGTTTTAACCTCGTATAAAGCTATAGTTCCTTATACTGCAGCTTATCGCATGCTCCATGCCGCTCATCGCGATGTTCAGGAAAAGCATCGGGCAATCGACTGAAATCTTATCTCCCATTTTGGCCACCACAAAGTCCATAGAGTTTTAGATAACAGTCGATAAAGAATCCAGAAACCGCCACACTGAATTTCCAATATTTGCTTGGCAAGACCAGTCTCCTCTTTATCATTGAGGGCACGTCGAGACTGCTGTTCGTCCAGAAACCTATTGTATCTACATTGTGCTAAGGCTCTCTTGCATATCTCAGCTGCAAATTGTTGAAGTTCTGCTTTATCATTACAGTTTTCTCTCTCGAGTTCACGTGACTCTATCATTGCACGCTCTCGCTAACAAAAGTGATCTCGCTTTAAGAATGCGACCCTTGCTGAAGCTTGTATCCCGGATCCGCACTTGTAACGGTGCTGAATTCCACCGACGAAGAGGCATCAAGGATGGAGATGCTGGTTCTATCAGTTAGTCATTGCTGGAGGAGTCTCCAGCTGTTCTGCACAGGGAACTGATGCCGCAGCCACTCGACCGCGAGCGGCTAGCTCGTCCGGGGCTGGCGCGGTGTTTTGACGCTGAACCGCAGACAGTTAACTTAGGAGACTAACCATCGCATGTTGTCCACTAGGGGTCGCCGGAGAGGACTTCGTTATTCTGTTTGTTGTGAGCTCATTGTTGAGCTCACTTGTAGCGCACACAAAATCCGTCACCTCCATAATATGATTGAAAGCCACATCCTCGTCAAGCATCCCTTAGCTTGATTCAACCTGTCAAGATAGCTCAGTACTCAGCCCTCCACCTATGTTCAAAACGTCCGTGCCGGTGCACCGAGGCGTGTGAACCGCTGCCGCACGTGGCCAATCGGTTACACCGAAGAAACAGCGGGAGTCTTGCTGGGATTATAACTAACATCTTTACCTCAAAGTCATTGTGCTATAACAGGTCCCAGTTGGTTCGTACTGCCTGCTTTCACCTTTTTCCTACTCTTAGTGTGCCGTAGCGGGTTGAGCATCAATATGGCAGGAGGTATTGTACGTTTTCTGACTCTGTCCTTGAAAGTTAGCGACACTTCTCTGTTTGCAGCTTCCATCTGCATCATTCCACGACATAGCCACTTCTCCGGCTGCACAGTGTGAATTGTTCCAAACGGCTCAAAAGCCTCTACGATCATGCTGTTCCTCACATCTCGGGAGTCAAAATAGCTTAACCTTGATATACTTGTTATCCGGATTACTGTGCACTTTACCCCTCTGACAAGGAACTATGCATTTTCAACAAGCTTCTGCTTTAGCAAGCTGTTTTATCAGGTAGCCATCAAAATGCAGCTAATTTCGTATCTCTGCGAGTGCGTCGTAAGGTTAGGAGCATGGTATGTGTGACGTTAGGTGTCCGAATGTGGACAAAGCGGTGTTCAGATCATAACCGGTAGGAAGTCCGGGGAGGACGACTTGTACGAGCATGCGACAGCGTTCCCACTTGCCCGGAGGGCACGTGGCACGTGCCATATGCCGCCAGTATGAACACCAAGCAGCGCTACGAGTGCGCGGCATCGCCGTCAAGTGGAGCTGGCCACCTTAAATTGGGCACAAAAGAAGAAATGCGTGATTGGGAGCGTTCTGGCAAATATATACTACAGGACAATCAGCTCCAAAGGTATTTATCTTATCGCTCTTAAGGGGTCTTAACTGCCTCAAGTTTTTGCAATGGAGGTAGCGCTTTCGCATTTTGATGGAGTTAATGCTTGTTACTGCAAGACATGCTTCTGAAGAAGACGTTATATATGACAGTGGATTTGGTCTTTGCGAAGCTGACAATGCCTAATTATTTGGTTCCACTATAGAATATCCTAGCGAGGCTACTTTACATGCGGCTTGCTCAGGTAATTTCCCTAAACGAGCTTATGCAATAACTGAATATAAATATTCTCAATATAAAATGTCGGAAAATGCAAACATGGTAAATATGCAGTGATTACTATTTTACTAAATATAGGAACGTTAACGGAGAGAACCAATAATGCTTCTTTTCTGCTTAAGCGCAGAGTTTCAACTTGTCATGTGTGGTAAACGGGCGAAAGCCAGGCATATCAGATCACTGGAAGGAGAACAGTTAGAATTCTTATAAGAGATTATTCAAAGTATCAAGTCGGTTTTCAGATGCTACTTGTGCATTTACACTATGTTTGACGCACTCTACAATTTGGCTGGTTGGTTTCGACTTTATAGTCCTGCAGAGCTTTCGCAGACGGGGCCTTAGCTCTCCCACGTGAGGACGTGGAGGTGTTGCCTGGTTGTCGCCTCACGGGCCTGCTGGATGGCGTAGAGTTTGTCACCGAAGCTGCGCCTGCGCAAGGCTGCGGCCAACCGCGGCGGGAAGGTTCTGGAGTTAGCACCATGCGTGTTTGTGTTACAGTCCCAGAGCATGTGACTTAAAGTGGCTAGATCAGTGGCAGACCTTGCATATATTTTTCAGGTATGTGCCGGAGTAGAGCCTGTGGTATTTATTGTTCCGGGATTGGGTACGTGATCGTCAGCAGTTGTCTAAGGGTAACCGCGTGCGCCCTGTCCAGCTTGTTGCTGAGCGGAGGGAAGGTTTGTTCGCCTTGTTAGTTTCGTCGTAGCTGGTAAAGTAGTCTTTTGTCCTGGACCATTGGATGACGGTCGCCGGCGTGGTTCGCGAGCTCGGGCGCCTTGGCACGTGCCGTCTCTTTTCGGTCGCGATGAGTCTCCGATACTTCTCCCATTTGCTGCAGGAACCATGACTTCTGGTTTGAAATTCTACTTCCAGCTGCACTGTTCGATTGCTCAGGACTCGGCCGCTCTCTGTGAGATCCATCCTTTGGCGAAATTTCTGATCGTTTGACGCGAATCGCAGAGAATCGTGTTGTACGTCGGATCCGTGAAAGCGAGTGCTACCGCAGCTTCATCCGGCTCTACTGCGCGTTCTCACGCTACAATTGCCGTTGTTTGTGTTTTGCCGCACATATAGACGACCGCCGCCACGAATCGCGAGCTTTCTGCGTATTCCGCGTTGTGAACGAACCTTGTCCCGATGTCATCTTCGTGGCTGTGTAGCAGAGCTCTTGCCCTGGCCACTCTTCCCCGGTTGTGTTCCGGGTGGATGTTCCGTGGAATCGGGTCGAATCTTAGCGTTTGTTTGATCGCGTCCGGAATGGCGACTTTCTGGCCCTGTGTGCTAATGAATGCTGAGACTTTCCATGATCTGGCGGCCTGCTGTCGTTTCCGTTAATCTTTCTAGTTGTGAAGTGCGCTGCGTTTCGGCGATCTCGCTAGGCGTGTTGTGAGGCCCAAGCTGGAGCAAGCGGTGTGTGCTGGTGGACTCGGGCAGACCCAGTGCTATCTTATACACCTTACGGATGAGGACATTAATCTTGGCTTGTTCTCGCTTGTACCAATTGTAGAATGGCTCAACGTACGCAATACGGCTAATGAAGATAGAGTGTATGAGTCGTATGAGACTCTCCTTCCTCATTCTGTTTCTTCTGCTAGTAGGCCTGTTGAGGATTCGCATGACGTTAGCCGCCTTGTGCTTTAATTTAGTGATCGTTTCGCCGTTGACGCAGTTGGCTTTGATTATCATGCCGAGGGCCCTAATTGTGTGCACTACCAGGGTGGTTGCTCTGTTTTTGCCGTGTAGTGTGATCTCTTCGTATTCTCGCTTGGTCGCGTTCCAACCACTCCGGGGTAGTCTGCCCCTCTGTGTGGGGCGGTAGACTAGGAGTTCCGACCTTTTCGGCAAACATTGTTATCCCGTTCCCACAAGACAATCCTTTATTATCTCTATTGCTAGTTGTAGTGCAGTTTTGATATGACCGTCGCTGCTTTTGTGCACTTAAGGATTATATCGTCGGCGTATATGATATGACGGACGTCTTTCAGTTCTTATAGCGTTTCTTCTAGCCCGATCATGACCATGTTGAAGAGTGTGGGCGAGATGACAGATCCCTGCGGGGTGCCGGTGCTTCTCAACGTTTGCTCTTCTAGTTGAAGGTCCTCGGCCACTCAAACAGCTCGCCTCTCTATCAAGAAATCTTTAACGTAGTTCTGCGTAGTACATCTAGGTTCTTCCACGATATCTGGTGTAATATCGCCATGTGCGTGATTCTATCGAACGCGATTTTAAGGCTGAGGTCGAAAATTGCTCTGGTGCTTCTCGTCTTGCTGTCAAGCACGTATTGCTTCAGTTGTATCACTACGTCTTTCGTGAACAATTGCGGGCGGAATCCTTTGATTGATGATGATTAAGCTCCTTTGTGCTCTAAGTGGGCTTGCCAGCGCTTAGGCAATGCGTGCTCTATACAGTCTTGCCGACGCACGACGTTAGCGATAGGGGTGAAGGTTGTCGTGGTTCGGCACTTTTCTGGTGCCGCGCTGCCGGCAGTCAGTGCTGAATGGTGTTACCTGTTCCACGGATTTGTCGCCGAGATTCTTCAGGGCGCGATTCGGCACCTCGTGGGGGATGGCGTCGATCTGCTGTGGAGGTTGTGCAGCGCTTTCCTTATCTCTTCTACAGTAAAGTCGTTATCCAATTCTACATTCCTACCCCCCTCATATGGGCAATGTTTTGTAGTCGAAGTGTGCGGTAAGTACTTCGTTCGTAATCGGATGGCTACTGCATCTTCACCGTACGTATGGAGCTCCCTGTGTAGTAGACACGCGAGGCAGTTCCTCTGGTGGGACAATTGGTCTTGGTTTCGTCCAACAATAGCTGAGAAGGTCCCGCGATTTTCCGTTATGTAGTTAGCCGTCGATTGCATTTTATAACTCGTCCGTTGCTGGCGGTTGAGCGTTGGGCAGTACTCCTCGATGTTGCAGTTGATCTCCGCAATTTTCTTTCTGAGTCTCCGATTGAGTCTATCCTTTCTACTTGGTCAGGACCGAATTCTTAGCCGAAATGAGATGCGCCAAGAGGCTGTCTATCTTGTCAGTTTCAACCTCGGTGTAGATGGACTTGGTTGACGCTTTGGCGTCTGCAACCAGCGAGCGGGTCACGGCTTCGATATCCGCGATCGTATCGCCTGAACACTTTTTTGGTCGCGTTGCTTTCTTAAATGTTCCAATGGAATGTTTGCTTACTGCCCTTCGTCTTGTCCGGCGTCTGGACGTATATTTCGACAACCACGTGGTCACTCCCCAGGTCGGTCGATGTGTTTCTTCCACGTGGTGGCCATCGCCCCGGTATTTCGGACGAACGTCAAGTCCTGTGTCGTGTGCCTGGTAGTGGAGTTACCGATTCTTGTAGGGTGCGCCGGGTCCATACGTAACGTGAAGTCGAGTTTCTGCGCATCATGCCCGAGCTGTCTTTCCTTGGTTGTGTTTTATCCATAACCCCATGCCGAGCCGCGTTGAAATCATCCTTTGTAATCAGCGTCCAGGACCCAGCAATATTGAGCATCTTCTGAAACAGCGCACGGAAGCGTTGGCAGTGTTTCGTCGAGCTGCTGTACATGTTTAATATGAATATGCTTTATTTCTTCTGCTTGGTGGGTATCAGTCCGATGAGAGTGTGTCCCATCTGGACGCCGCGTGGTTCGAGTTCAACGAATGTGAGACGCTCCTAATGAGGGTGCATACACAACTCCCCTTGATTTTGCTGTTGTTCGATTTGTAGCTAGTTAAAGTATCAGGGCCGGTGAGTGTTTCCTGGAGTAATATTAGGTCCGCTTTATGTGTTGCGTGCTTGATGTGTTGCTATTGATCCGCCTTTTTGTCGGCGAAGCCATGGCAGTTCCACTGCCATATTACTATTCCTTGATTATTGCTGGCCATGTAGATGCTGAAGTGAGTTGTCCGGCTTGCCTTAATGGTGGCTCGGTCCCGCATCCCTGCTCGCTGGTACGTGTCCGTGTTGCGTGAATACGGAGTGATTCATTATTGTCTTCGTGTTGCCTTCGACATTAGTCATCCTTTTTGCTAGCCCGAGGACTGTTTCGTATATGGTCGCAATGGTACTTTGCATAGCACATAGCCTTGTCTAGATGCCTGTAATTTCTGCTCGAACATGCTTTTCGAAACAGAACTCGTGCGGTTGTTGTTGTATTGCTGTATCGCCCGTTTCTTCGTGGCGGGCGAGTCCGTGTCACTAACGCTCGTTGGCAGCTGCTGTTGTGCGATTTGTTTGTTTTGTTCCACCACGGCGAGTTCGCGTCTGAGTTCTTGCATATCCCACATGAGCTTTTGGACTAATTCGCGCATTACCGCGTTCTCTTTTCGTATTTCTGCATTCTCTTTCTTGAGCGCCTCTAAAATGTCATTATCGGCTTTGTGATTTTGCAATTTTGCCCTAGGACTGCAGGCGCTGTTACGACCCCCTACCGCGCGATGGTCCGGACAGTATCCTCCCAGCTCACCTTGCTGCCGAGAATTGGTGTCGTGGATATCGTTGTTTTCTGATCAGGGCTGTACTTAGGCCGGCTGCGGGAGCGGGATTTGTCACTCGAACTCGACGTGCATCTGAGTTTGGGCGGCTGGTTTGGTGGGAAGTCTTGCTGGGTAAGTTGGGCATGTGCGTTTTGGCGTTCCCATCGTCGCCTGCGAATCAAGTTCGCCGTCTTGTACCTTTCTTTGCAGGTTTTGTCAGCCGTAATGTGAGTTCCGCCACACAAGTTACACTTGGGTGAGCATTGGTGTCCCTGCTCGGGGTTGCGGTTTCCGCATCCCCTTCAAATGCGGTTGGCTAGATTTGAGCAAACGTCCATGCGATGGCCGGGGCATCCCCACCGGTAACAGATCTCAATTTTCTGGCGATACAACGTGCAACGGACGAGTGTTGCGCCGTACCGGACGATGTTGGGCGCCTTGAGTCCGTCGAAGGCAATAAAAACCGTGGTCACTGCCAGTGCCAGTGAGTTTCTCGGGTTTACAATGTTCTCGTCCAGTGCTTTGGTCCGTGGTCAATCGCGATGCCATGAATCAGTCCCTTGGTTGTATTATCGGGTGCTGTTTCGTACGCGTTGACTGCGTGAGGTTTTCCTTGTGTGTGAATTTGCTGCATTTTGGCACAGCGGTCCACGTTCGTTCGCTTTGGTGTGCTGACGACGACGATGTTCTGGTGTAAGTTGTGATAGACCGTGTCTTCTGCCCCTTTGTTTCCCGTTATGCCGGCGTCTGTGAATATTGCGGTGGTGCCCGGGGGGGTGGGGCGCCGACCTTAACAATGTTTATGCCGCCCTTTGGTCGAACCACGATTTTGATTTCCTCCTTCGGTAGTCTGGGTATGCGTCCCGCTTTGAAAACCTCTCCCTCGACATGCTTCGGTTTCATACCTTGCTGGCCGGTACAGGCGTGTTCGTTCTTGCCTCGATGACGTGCGTCGGATTACAATCGTGGTCTCGGAGTTTCAAACGCTGCGCTGCGGCTATCATCCATCCGTCTTCTTGGATAATTTCATCGGCGGGAATATTTTCCCACATACCTTGCACTGTCATACTTTATTTACGTTCGTCGGCGTGTGCCGCTTCGTTCGAAACAGTCGTACACATGTCACCGCGTCCGTCGGGGGCACGCTTAGCGGTTCTAGTTTCCACAGTATATGCTAGCCGATATGCAAACAGGAGTGCTGTAACCAACAGTACTGCTACCGATGACAGCAATATCTTCTCCAAGACCATACTTTATATCATAACATTTCCCGCCAACTTCTTACATGTCACGAACGCTCCGTTGTTCGTAAAATCGTCGAAGACATCCGGGCTTCCTGCTCCACCAAACAAAAGCTTACAACCGCATATCACCCCCAAAATTGTCATATTAGGCTTCAACCGCACTCTTTCGGATATGCTTGCTAAATCCGCATCACTGGACGATCGTGCCTGTGGTCGCTATGCCATAAGTGACATTCACTTTCTGGTTTTCGCTCCACGATTGTACCGGTTATTCTACTTTCCATACACTGATTAGCAAAGATTGTTGGGAGAGTTGGAGCATTGCAGACATGTTCTAGCGGATATGATTCCCCTGTCATGTGGCTCGAGGTACATCGGCCAAACTGGCCGATGTGTCAATGAGAGATTATAGAACACAGGAGGAAGGTATGCAACTCAGGGATGGTAACCTGTCTGTGCATTGTCAAGATTGTGCTGAAAAGAATAAAAAAAGGGCAAACCGTTTTTTAACACGCGCAAGATGTGTGTAGAGATGTCAGGGTAGTAATCGAGGCTGATCAGTAAAAAGCCAGGGCATCCTTTGTGAGCACACCATCTGTTTCTTTGACGGCGAAAGAGGGAAATGTTTCGTGCAGGGCCCCAAGATGTCAGCGTTTATGTCGGGTGACGTCATGATGCATGTTGTATTAAATGTGCAATTGTGTCAATAAAGTATCAGTTGAAAGTTAGCGGTCGTGTTGTCTACATCTCTCGTGTTCTTGTTCATATGCGCTAGAATGTGTCTGTCTTCTATACACTGGACGGCATTATCCGCAAATGTCTCTCGACATGTTACTTCCTACTTCTGTACCTACACCTTCTGCCTGTGCCCTCGTCGCTATTGCTATTGCGACCACACTTGCCAACAAGCACGATGCCTCCTGCTCGCCCCATAAGCCTCACAACAAGATGCGTTCAACTGCCCGCACCGCGTGGTTTCTTTATCGTGACTCCCGGGTCTTCTTCCCGACGCTATCTTTCCACAACGGACCCCCGGGTCTTCTTCCCGACGCTATCTTTCCACAACGGACTCTTAAAAGCTTATCTTCCCTCAAGCATAGCACATTACATTGCCCACCTGGGGCCAGTATAGGCAAGTTTTGCCTGGGCAACCACAATAACACCCTTGAGGGCCCTCTTTAGGGATCATGCGGGCTAGCCCAAATTGGGCTTGCCCTTGCTTTTTTCCATCTGGGCATCACATAGGCGTCGAAAGGGCTAACTGAGTACATATTCCCCTTCCGGCCCTCAAGAGTCCCGCTTGGGGAAAGTTAGGGCCGATGCAAAGAACATTTGGGCTCTGTCAAAGCCTGGGCTAATCTAATTGGGGCTGCCAACTCAAAAGCCCAATAGGTCCCGCATGGGGCGGGGCGGTGCTAAATATGGGTATGCCTGCACATTGTCTACGTGGGACCCTTGAGAGGTACTCGAGGGAAGGTCAGACGGAATAATGGGTTCATGCAGAAAATTCCTGCTCTGCCCCAAATGGGCTGCCCACGAAAAACGTAGATAATTTCTGCGTGGCCTGTAGCAGGGCAGAAATGGCATCCTTCCAGATTCTTCACGAATCGTTTCCTTGTGGGCCACTTTAGTGCATATCCGAGGTAAATGTGGGCGTAAAGCAAATAGAAGATGGGCTAGCCCGAATGGTGTTGCCCACTCAAACGCCGATTGTTCCCAGATGGTGTGCGGCCGTGATGAAAGCGGACGTGACCATACGCTGCCCACATGGGTATTTCTCGGGATGCTTGCGGGAAAATGCAACATATCTTCGTGTTCCATGAAGTAAAAATAAGATCATCCCACTTGGGGCTGCGCATGAAAGGCCGCAGTAGGCCTCAAATTGTCCTTGGGCGAGCTTACCGCTCTGAAACATCTCCACCCTATCTTTAATGCAGCATTTTATTTGTGTAATCATGTTATGCCCGCCGCTAATTGCCTCTTCTGGAGGTTTCACATAACTGTACTAAGCATATATCCATGCCATGAATAAAGAATATCTATTTTTACTCTAAAAACTGCGTTAATTATGCCGTATTGGCAGCAAATATGCAGCAGTAACTGTTCTGCTTTACAAGTATATGTACTGAACTACCTCCAAATTGTTCCTGCGTCATTATTAGTGTATGTACACAACCAAAATAAATATTCAGACCAACATTTTGCGGGTGATGTTGGCCAGCCAACATTATTGCAGTGATGGGAATAAATCTTTTTTTTATGTTACAAGAGTGTCGAATGCAAGGTAAGCAACAATGCTTATTACTCCACACTTGATTACTAATGGAACTTGGGCAGGCCCGAAAATGCGAGATTCAACCCATGACGGCAGCACGTGGGCCAGCTCAAACGGGCTGGCCACCGCACCTGTACAATTCAGGTATGGGAGGGATTAATCGAGTTAAAATTAAATTCTTGATCAACGGGGTGGCATTGTTTGCATAAACGTAGGACGCATCCGTTATTCTGGTATGCTGCATACATTCGGATATCCGAGCTTAATGCGGGCAGCCATATTAGCGCTGACCCCACGGATACATGTTGGGACCTATCGCGGAAAAATTGGACAGCCCACGGGGGGCCCCTCTGGGCACGTGTTGCATATCTCGCATGGGGCCCGTACGGGCTGCCCCTACTAGCCTAACATTGGCTCCCCCGTAATAGCCAACTTTGTGCTACTTGGGCTGGTATCCAGGTAGCACAAAGTGGGCTATAAAGGCGGGCCCTGGTCGATCTGATGTAGACAATGCAGGTCAGCCCCGAGGGGCTCAGTGTGGGTGCTGCAAGAGGGGACGATATAGGCGTGAAGGGGGCTGTCGACAAAGCCCCGATGGGCCACACTAGGGACCGATGCAGGCAACCCTTGCGGGGCTGGCCACATTTTTCCCGCATTGCCAAAAGGGCACATCTCGCCAACTCCCCCAATGGTCCTACTTTGGACATATTCGGGCAGCCGCTCTTGTTGAACATTTATTTTTTATTTCGGTTAGCCATTCAGATAATGACATATGACCAATGCGGGTTCTATAGCGCAAGCCGCAATTGGGCTTGCTCACATTATTCTTATAGCGGCTTGACGCAGAAAATAGTTCGGAAACTCCAGTCCAAGTTCTCCCAATCAATATTTACGCACATAATAAGTAATTATTTTATACATGTCTACCCTTTCTAAGCAGCCAGATAAACAAAGTTTACAATAATTTATAGCAAACATCTAGCCTAAATAACTTCATGTACATCTTTTTCAGGTTATGGCGATGTGTGTTGTGAATATTACTATTGTGCTGACAGTTGCAGGCTGTCTACAGCAACCACATAAGGAGCAACAGTTAGCAAACAGTATGTTTTACTATCTTTATCGCAATTAGCGTGAGCGCGAGAGCTAAAGGTGGGTAATATTTCTAGCCGACTAAATATGGCAACAACGTTTATACAAATCATCTGTAATAGTAATTTATGGCAACGTCTAATACAAATAAAGGATGGAAAAAATTATCGCACAATTGATCGCACGCCTTCTAGCCCCATTACAGCCAATGTGGGACTTACAGCGGTTTAATGTGGGCAGCCCCAGTTGGGCTGGATTTTGTTTTTTAACCTAAAGCCTACTTGCTGCTGCAGGCGCCTTCAAATTCCCCTCAATAGAACGATTTTGGTATCATGCGGGCCCGCCCCCTTTCCAGCCCCATTACGGCCAATGTGGGACATAAAGTAGTTTTGTATGGGCAGCCCCAATTAGGCTGGGTGATGTTTTCGAACCTACAGCCCACCGGCTGTTGCAGATACCTTCAAATTTCCAACAAGAGACCGATTTTGGTACCATGCGGGCACGCCCGCCTTCCAGCCCCATTACAGTCGATGTGGGACCTAAACGGTTTAACTAAGGCTGCCTCATTTAGGCTTCACGAGGGCTTGCCAAATTGAGCTCTTATTCATATTCGACCTGCCCTCAAGTAACCTACAAGGGGCCGATTTGGGCAGCATGTGGGCATGTCCGTTTTCTGGCCCCACTACGGCTGATAGAGGTTCCACAGAGATTTAATGGGAGCGGCCACATTTCGGACGTCTAAGGGCTTTCCCATAAAGAGCCCACATTTAGGTTGGATCGCCATCAAATATCCGACAAGATGCAGGAATGTGCTCTGCATTAGCCCGAGCAACGCCGCTGTGGGACCCATGCCGGAGGAACAGGGCAAGCACAAATGGGGCTTGCCCCCTTTTGAACCATCGGGGACCGACGCAGGTTTTATGATGGTTGCCCCAACCCCACTTGCCTACATAGGACCTACTGGGGTCCCACATTTTGTGCTACCTGGGTATAATGGAGGGTGTGCTCTGTCAGGTCACTACCGCCTGTCTGTGATATAGCCACTGCTCGGTTGGAGTCTCATTAAAGTTCTGTACTATTTAAAAGGGTACGTCTCCAACGCCTGAAATGATACCACTTGCTGCGTCCTGCAAGCGGTTTACGCACACCAGGACAGTGTTTCTTTTTCCTGGGGTCATGCCGCGTTTAGGGAAACATCGAGAACTAGTACTTGTTTGTGGCGCGTACACTCTGGCCCGAGCTCACTCCCGATGTGCTGTGCTTTTCTGCTCTATGTTGTGATATGCAGCAACCGCCTACCAATACCTAGATATGCTAGATACGCCTACCTAGATATGCAGCAACCGCCTACCAATATTTTGTTGATCTGAATATGCGATGCTCTAATTGCTGAATGAAGGAAGATGATGCATTGACAAAACTCATCTTGTCAGTGTTCGTTCCAGCATGTGTCCTATTTACACAGAAATATGTCAGACGGTATTTAACATACTAAGATGTGATTTGATATAAATGGCGTCGGCTAAGACAAAAAACAATTGGCTACATTTTCGGTAGCATTAGGCTCAACGCAAATCCTTCACTTCTTTTTTTCTCTCTTCTTTAATTGTGTTCGCTTCATGCAATACCTGCATAACCGCTACTAGTTTTTATAACCGTATTTTGCAGTTGGTCAAGAACTAAAGCTTGGCCAGCCGGTCTAGTTCTTACCTTTTGAGCCAGAATGCGGGAGGAGGCCTGTCGGCTACAAGGCAGCCTCTCCAGATGGGTAGTTGCGCTTCAATTTAAAGTGGTCTGATGAATACCACATGTTTCGTGTTTGCATATTAGTATGGCAATAATTGCGCACAAATTACCGTATGTGTTCTCTAAGGTCTAAATAATATCCAAGTCGGAAAATACCTGGGGTGCAAGGGAAAACCAAAGCTTTCTCATCGCTTGAGGTATCTGTACATCTAAGAGCATATGCCAGCAGAGGTATTGAAACCTACTCTAGTTGTTGATTACAGACTCTGACAGTAGCAATAGCCAAGAGGATTGCTAAAATGTTTTTACGGATAAAAAAACAGATTTAATTTTCATAAGATCTAGGCTGTTTAGAAAAATGCTTACCTCAGTCACATTGAGGCTTCTGACTTCGGCGTTGTTCCTAAGTAAGAGACCTGCGGCTTGGACAGTTGTTTGGAAGCGAACCGAAAGTGCCACGAAAATTGAGAACATACATAGGCGAATTATTTTTTGAGCCCACTGCTGGCGGTGCAAGTACTTAACAGGAACAAAAATAAGCGTCTTCATTTTTTAAAGCTCGCAGCATATGAAGGGATAGTGCACATATGTTGAACCTAGACTCAGTGTCTGCTTTCTGCTATGGCGCTTACGATCATTTACGCGCGGCTCCCTCTTATATATTTTCGAATTAGAAAACACAATGCTAATACTGGTCATACATTTGTCCAGCGTTCTTTTTCGCCATAAAATTTTACCAAAAGGCGTAAAAAGCCCTCAGCGAGCGATTTAGGCTCGTTTTCTAGAATTATAAAACGTCAAACGCAAGCATAGAAGGGACAATTACGATTATTTCTTTGGACAGAGAAGCTTGACTCCTTCACATGCGCCAAAAGAGAATTTGAACATATTTTTTATTCGGAAAAGAAATAAAGTACGTACAACCTTCAATAAAACTTACTTCTTAGAAACTGTAAGGCTCATGTCGTATCATTACTATGTTTTCAGTGCGCACTTTTTTTGAGAAGAGACAATTAAACAATAAGTTGCGAAAAAGGCGCACAATTCTCTTTTTGATTTGTGATTTTGATACGAATTTATTCTTCCCTCCTCGATATTTTATAAAGCGGTCAATGCGACGTTCTCGTGGTGTCTCGCAAATTTGCGTGCCTATTTAGACCTGACATTCTTACTAGGATTACCAGCGCCCGGGGAGCTACGAATAAAAAGTCTCAAAATATTTTATTTATTTTTCACTGAGGATTGGGAAGCAATTAGAACACTCTTGCGCAATGTGAAGCAGTTAGAGAGCTTGTTGCTGCAGCCATAAGCATCGCTTCACTGAAATTTAGCTAAATAGTGCATAAAATAGCAGCGATAGGGGTCTTTGTTACAATATTGGGGTTGCACAGAGGGCGACGTTTTTTGGTGAAAGAACATAGGTTCTAATGTTCAATAAGGTTGTATTTTATTTCAGATTAAAGTACGAAAAAATGATTGGTTGAAAACACAAAGATTGGAGCCAGCTTTTGGAGTCAAAAAGTTTCAGAAGAACTTATATGAACTAACCTCTTCCCTAACAGCAAGCGCTTTGCTCTTACCACATATCCCGAACATAACGCAAGGAAAACTTGATATCTTACATGAAAGAAAGCAGTTTTTTCTTTTATCTCATGCGTCTTTTGAGCTTGTGTTTGCGCCAATAATGAAAATATCAATGCAAAAGGAAGCTCTGAAATGTACATGCATAACGAATCATCCACGCATGTTGCAAAACACCATTTTAAAATTTCGATTGTCCTCTTCAAAAAAGAGCAGTCGACTTTACATATTCTGTTTCAAAACAATGGTTTAAATCGGAAGCCATCAATCTTTGCGACGGAAGCCAGGCTAACACCTCGCACATGCACAGTAATCCTAGGTGACTAAAGGTCACGAGGCATATGGCTACAGTAGGCTAGGTGCCGCCTCCACCCAAGGAACATCATGTCATTGAGGGTTGGAGTAAAAACATTTTCCCCTGAGAGGTTTTTCAGGCTTCCTTTTAAGCTATGCCAAATCTGCTGGTTCTTACATTGAACCGTTAAAATGTACACTTGTAGCTGTACTGCGAGAGAAAGCGAACTCTTTAATGAAAAGCGGAGAGCTTAGCCAGTGTTTAAAATTAGCTGACGTGCTATTCTGCGCAGTAAAGAGAACTGAGCTGGCTAGCTCGATGAGGGAGGGATTGAAAAAAAAAAACTGGGGGCGTAAGAATTCGAATATTGAATACGTATTAAGGTGCATCATTGAGTGAAGCTTAACAATAATGGGATTATATGCATAATGCTACAAATACACTTAAAACGTTCACAGCGGGTAATATTCGTTAGGTTAACCTGCAAGTGCACAATTTTTATAGCATGAAAAATACACAGTGGGATATCCAACGCGGAACTATAGCGTGTGCAATGATTTAATGCCCTTTAACTATGCAAACAGCAAGTTCATTGCTTAGCTGGGTTTCTAGGGCAATTCAAGTGGCTTGAATACTTTCTAATATTAGGGGCACTGGGGAGAGCTTCTATGTGCTCTACTCGTCTGGCCAAAACGTAATCTATAGCCGCTTGCATAGTTCATAAGTAGATGACAGAGAGTTGCTATACAGCAAGAAAATCGGGGTCAATTAAGTTAAAGAATAGAGAATTATCTGTTACTATTTTCCGAGCCGATACTTTTTTCGGAAGCAAAATATCATTAGGCAGTCAGAATGTATCACATTTTAAAGAAGGTCCTAATTTATCCGTGATGTTCGTTTTCCTGTTATCCGATTATACTGCTTTTTCAATGGCTAGAATGCAACAATGTGCTGGTATACAGTGATATGTTATACAGTGGCCTGTGGTAATAGTCTAAAATGTAGATATCCGCTGTCATGGGAAAAGGGTCGATGAATAATTTTTTTGAGAAGGTTGCAGATGATTTGCAATGATCCTTTAACGTCTTTAAAGACGATCCAACGACGACAGTTTCGGCACAGGATATAGGAAACAGCTTTTTTTAATACTCTAAAGCATATAAAGGTGACCACCTTTATTCTATGCGTATTACAAAGAGCCTCATGCCAGAGGCAACGCTTCTGGAAGCTTAACTTCCCCACCGCACAGAGAAATCTTTGAAACATTTATCCCGTTGTTTTCAGCCGCAGCCTCCATGCGGCCTTATCAGAGTAACTATAGAACACGGTGTGATGTGTCCTTTCTTTGTGCTTGCTGTCTCGGAACGCGCCTTTGTCATTTTCTTTGTAGCGTGAAATGCGCCGAGGTTAGTCTCCGAGGACAGCACGAAAGCAAAACTGCATCCGTATTTTTCCATTCTTTGCCACTGTGTCATAGATGGTTTATGTCGACGTTTCTGCGCGGACTTTAAATTGAGCACAACCGCATGCAACGAGGTTTTTTCTTCGATGACCGACGAACACCCCTGGTGCTTTCGCCGCCGCCGAGATGAATAATTATTTCGACGGAGCACGTGAGCTCAATAAGAGGGCCCAGATGAAGAGATTAGTGTTCTACTTCTAATAGAAGTAGAACACCAATCTCTTCATGTGCGCCCTGCGCCATTGCGATGACTACATGTATGCAACACAACCATATTCACCGATGGTTCAATTACTCGAGAAAATTCTTTCCGCGACCTTTATGTGTCCTCAACAATCGATGTCATTTCTGACTGGTTGCAGCGCAAGACACCATCTCCAACAGCCAAACTTCATGGTATCAGAACTGCAAGAAATATATGTGGCGAATAAGCGTGTATTAAGTGAATGTTTCGCTCGTGCTGTGTGTTTTTTAACGGAGGTATAAAGTGGTTCGGTTTGGTTTGTGGAGTTTAACGCCCGAAAGCGACTCAGGTTATGAGCGGCACAGTAGTGGAAGACTCCGGATATTACGGCCACATAAACTTTTTTAACGTTCACTGATATCGCACAGCGCACGGTCGCCTTTCCTCTCGCCTGCATGTTAAAGCGGCCGCCGAGGCCGGGATTCGATCCCGCATCTTTGGGAACAGTAGTCGAGCGCCGTAACCACTGCGCCACACCAGTGGGGCGGAGTTTTAAGTGGTTGTTCTACAGTTTAGCTTCTGATTTTGGCTTTTTTGTAGAGATCTTTCTCAACGACACTGAAGTGGCTTTGCAGTTTCAAGTTCTGTTGTTAATCACGACGAACTAATTAATGAATGTTACCCGAGACCTAAGTGATTGTAGTGAAATTGTACATTATTAAAACCGTCTAACACGATATGTTGGTAATATATAGATAATAGATGTTATATGACAATAATTTTATTATTACTTGCAATTAGGTCCTAAAATTTCCATTGAACATATGCTAGTGAAGGATATGAGTATAAGCTGTGCCTTGAAGGGCAAGTTTCAGTCAGGAATACTAAATTAACGATAAGTATTTAAAATCTACAATTAGTCCAGTTGAATTATAATTGACATAGCCTACCCAATGGTGTATAACCTAATAAGGTCACGCTCAGTAATTAAGACATATTCTGCATACAGCACGGATGAACCATGTAATCCTAGTCATCACAGTAATTGCGCCGACGAGTAGCTTAGCGAACCACAGCACGAGAGAAAGGCTGTGGGTAACATTACAGAACCAAGTTGAAGAAATAAAAAGGCAGGAGAAAACCAAGTCGTTTGCGCTCTCACGTGCAGGCTGCCGCAGGCGAATGACTGTGGCGGGTGCGCGCGTATCTTCAGGAGGAACCAACACCAGCGCCCTTCCTGCCTCGGGATACGGCGATATGAGCACCTTCAACTCTAAGTTTGTGCCGCATAGGAAGACAACACAATAACCAATATTATAGTCCCTGTAGTATAGCTCAGTTCTTGATATTGTTTGTGGACGAATTTGTGGACGAAGAATGCGTCTACTTGCGTTTCCATCTGGTCACGTGTGCATGATAGGTAATGTTAACATTGACGTGCTGAAGAAAGAACGACACATTGTAGCTGATTACTTGAACACACTTGCTGACGTTGGAATAGAATCTATTATCAACCTTCCCACACGTGTCGAAATTTTGGGTACATCACTTGTGTCTTCATGCATAGATCACGTCAACGTTCGCACTGAGAACGACCAGGTATTTCCGTTTATTATACAGAACAAACGCTATCCGATCACTTCTATGTTGGATGTAGCTTTCTATCGTCTCGGCATGATGAGGCTAACAACCCAGTATCACAGATAGAGGTTGTTGATAAAAGAAAGCTGGACTCGTTGTTGCAACGCTACGACTGGAAATCTTTCCTAGCAGACGTTCCAGCCAGTCACCTCTACAAATCTTTTATTACCGTTTATACGCAGACAGTGCACTCTTGCAAAAACGTAGTCGTCTTAAAGCTCTTGGATAAATAGAAATGCTCTAATCGCGATAGCTGAAAAAGAACTAGCCTGGGCGCGTTGTCGTCGCTCACCTAATAATCAGTATCTTCGTGAAGCTTATAAGACGGCTCGCAATAAAGTCACTGCTGTGCTTAGGGGTGCCAAGCGAAAGCACTTCCAAGGTTAATTTTCTGAATTTAGAAATAACCCGTCCAAGGCTTGGTCCGTGGTTAACGAATTAAGGGGTCGTCCCCCAGAAAGGCGCATACCAAACTATTGCGAAGAATTTCGGTACACCATCTATAACGTTAGCAGACCAATTTAATTCCTTTTTATCGTCTACTGCAACAAGTTTGTCCGGTAATACGACTAGTTATTGTATGCCACAATCGGTAGTTGTGTCTGCCTTCCTGCCTGAGTGTACTGAGGATGATATTCGCTATATTTTATTTAACTTAAAACAGCACAAGTCGGTTGGATTAGATGGTGTGTCTGTGGACGTCCTTCGCAGAAATTTCGAGGCCCTGAAGAATGTTCTTTTAGCAATTATAAATAACATTATATCCACGCAAGAAATTCCACCTATCCTCAAGGAAGCGCTTGAAGTTCCTCTCTTCAAATGCGGACAGGTCAATGTTGTCACAAACTACAGGCCAAATTCCAACTTTCGTGCATTGCTCGTATACTTGAAAAGCATATTTTTCACGTAATGCAGAACTTCATTGATGCGCACTACATACTGTAGCCTATTCAGTACGGATTTACTTGTGGACGTGGCACTAGATTATCATTAGATGTATTAACCGATTACCTTAATAGTACTCTTAAAATTAGTGCTTTCGCTTGTGCATTATTTCTAGATGTATCAAACGCTTTTGACTCCGTAAACTATAAAATTTTACGTCGTAAACTTCATAGCTATGGCTTCCGAGGGCCTTTCCTAACTTTCCTTGAGAATTATTTGCACGGTCGAATCCAAGTAGTAGTTCTCGGAAATATTAAAAGCACACCTAGACAGTTGAGCGCTGGAGTTCCCCATGAGTTGATTTTAGCTCCCCTTTTATTCAACTTGTACGTTAATGATCTCAGTCAAGCAATTTTTCACTGTCGGGTATTTCAATACGCAGATGACACGCTTTTAGTATCTCGTCATACTATTTACCATCAAGCCGTCGCTGAATTACAAACTGATACTACAAATGTTATCAGTTGGTGCCGTAATAACTTAATTCCTATTAGCCAAAATAAAACTAAATTAGTATGTTTTCACGATTCGCTGAAATCTATTCTTGTCATCACTCCAGTGTTTCTTCATTCTCCTCTGTGTAACAAGTGCTCTTGCTCTCCTATTCCATACCTCTCAAGTGTCAATTATCTCGGTGTTCATTTCGATTCTAACATGTCCTGGAATACTCACTTGGCTAACGTTTGTGAAAGGCTGCGCAGAATAGCCTGCCTGCTGTATTCTAATAAAGCACTATGCCCAATTTACGTAAGGAAAATAATAGCACATGCTATGGCGTATAGTCTGTTGAGATATGAAGTCTGTTCTTTTTATTTCTTTTCAGTGTTTTGGCGCAATAAAGTTAATTCTTTACTGAAATCTATGAATCGGACGGTGATGTATGGTGCGAACATTACTAACAATTTCGGTCTTTTTTCATGCTCGCGCATGCCCTCGTTGAGACTGTTATTCAAAGAAACGGTAATCCTTTCGTATATTGGAACAATGAGTTCTGCCTCCCGTATGTCCCTGCAGAACATTACGCCACGCGACAGCTTTACCTTACCAAGAATACGGGCAAGATATGGCAAACGTGTTCGCGCCTTCTATGTACCTGATGTGTTGAACGACCTGCCAGATAATGTTTTATCTTCCAGCACACGGAGAGAAGTTAAATCTTATATCTTTGATTTGTATGTGTAATTTTGTTTCTTTTCGTTCCTTTCTTTCATTTTTTATTTTTCCCCCGTCTTGTCTACTACCCTTCTTTAGTTTCATTTTGAGCCTTGTGCAATATTGACTTACTGTGCCGCTCCCTCGCTTGCTCCATCCTGCCGAGCGCTGCCCCACAAGCCCATTGTTGGCTTGGGCAGGCTCGTATTTGTATGTCATTTTTGAAAAAATAAATAATTTATTTATTTTTGTTTATATATCTATACCGCGTGTACCCCGTCAACAATATCATAATAGAAATCACATTTTTGCCGAGGTCATGAAGCTCAATAATGTGGTGTTCTGGTTTGTCTGCGTAGACACCCATTTTGTATAGAAAAAATTGCAGCTCGCGTCTCCATTGGAAGTTGTCGATTCTAATTTCTTTGATGTGTACAGTATTTCGCGTACAATATAATGACAGGCTTGGGAGATACATACAAAAATTTGAATGAGTTAATATCTAAGATCGTCACAGAATAAGTCAATCCTGAGCTGTTGCCTGTTGACATACTTTCTGAAGAGCTGTCTGTGCTAATGCATGTAACCGGACATTTCATGCACGAACTGGTTCTGTGTCATCTAGCGTTTGGGCACCGTTTAAAGCTCCCATTCTAGCTGCCACTGTTAAAATGGTTCAACCTGGCTGTTCTTCAATGGCTTTGAGTTAATGGGGATTTTAAGTTTGTGACAGCGTGCTTTATAACTGAAAATACTCGAGAAAAAACAACCACCAGATAAAATTAAAATACTTAAAAACATGAATCCAAATTTTATGGCCGGACCTCGCTTGCCTTCTCCTGTGGCATTGGCGCTGACGACAAATGGCTGGTTCAATGAGCGACCCAGATATGCTGCATATCGGAATACCTGTCATGCAGCGCATTCTCACAAAATGTCTAACAGAACAGAAAACATTCTTTAGAGAATATTTTGGTGGAAGTTATTGATTTAATGCTTCGAAGCGGGAAGTCTTCCATAAGGACGGACTGCTGCACAAAATCCGCACGAGCGCAATCTGCAATTGTCAAAATGCAGCCTGTGGAATTTAGGAGATGGGCGTGTGCGATATCCTTCTTCGTATTCCTAATATGATCGATGTTTATCGGCTACATGCGATAGAGCTTCCGCATATTTCATAAAATTAGAAAAGCGAAACTCAGGACCCTTCAAAGTCTGCAAGCTCAAACTCTTCGTATATGCCTTGGACTGTCCAAATGTGTCTCAACAGCAGCAAATGTTACTGTCGCCGGGGATAATCCAGTTCCCGCACATATTGCTGTTGACACAACGAGAACGCATATTCGGCCCCTAACCTGGGTCCCTAGTCATCATCCAGCAACCTTTACAATAATTAGGCCACGCACTGCATTCGCCGAAGTTATAGAGGCCCATCGCACCTATATTCCTTCACAGATCACTCCCGCTGTAAGACCATTCTCCCCCATATGGAGTTTACATGAACCGAGGATGCAAATTATTATTCCTGGAATTGCGATGAAAGCCGGAATGTCATCATCTGCTATTAAACAATTCACATTAGGTTATCTGCACTTCAAACATCAATATCACATACCTGTCTACAGAGGTGGGTAAGTTAATCTAACCAGTCTTGGAGGTTTGTGGTCAACCGGCCACGTCAATCTAGATAAAGGTGAAAACGTCATACCTGACTTCTTCAACTGCTGCTGAACTACCTGCCCTTTGCGCGGCAGTTGAATTCATTTACAAAGAACGTCCAAATTACTGGACAGTGTTTTCAAATTCTAAAACAGCCCTTCAAGGCCTGAAAACAGCATTATACGCCGCGGGTCACATGAAAAATTCGTTAGAGAGATCCACCAGCTGTACCACGACGCAGTATTGAAAGGTCAGAATATTATTTTTCAGTGGCTGCCAGGACACTGCGGCATCAAGGAAACCACTAGGTGGACGAGGATGCCCGTTCTGCCAACAGCGACAGCATTCCAGTTAAAATCCCCACATCGAGGATTGATGCTTCATGCGCTCTTCGCTCTTTGGCCGTGGAGAACACAATTTCAGCTTGGAACTCGGGGAAGGTCTGCAACCGCCGCCTCAGGGCACTGGATCCTGAACTGCGCCTCCGCCTTCCCCATCAGATTGCTCGTCGAGAAGCAACGTTGCTGTGCCGTTTATGGCTCGATTTTGCGTTCACCAACAAGTATGCTCTCAGGATTGGAACGGCCGACAGCCCTGCCTGTGAAAATTGTGGCTGTTAAGAGGCAATCGAGCATCATTAATGTGAATATTAAGAGTTTTAAGACATAACCTGCGTTGTGCGCTGGACAGCCTCAATCCTTGCCCTTTGACGGCGGATAAGATTCTTGGTCCATGGCCACGGCAGTCGACCGCCTTTAAGGCATCAAAGGCACTCTTTACTTTTCTAACAGTAACCGGCTTGTGTGACAAACTCTAACTGTGCTCCCACATCCCCTCTCTCTTCCCGTCTTTAATCACCTTATCCCTTTTTCTCAGTGTAGGGTAGCCAACTGGAGGCGTTTCTGGTTAACGTCCCTGTCTTCCATCCTCATTCCTATATATATATCGTCGGAATAGAAATAAACTTTTTCTTTGTCGCTTACCTTGAATGAAATGGCTAATTCGGACCGACTCATGTTTATGAGCGATATACTGGAACGTTGCCTTCAACATTGCGGTGCCAAAGACAACACAAAACCAAGATAGAATAAATATGCTTCAAGGCTAATATCTTTAATAATGTAGTCTGCAATAACTGCTGCCAGTCTTTTGGCTACCATACTCCAATTCATCTCGGGTTTTACAAGATTGATAATAGTAGCCCGTTTTTGCGTCCATAATCCCCTTTTTCTTGGAAGGTTATAGATTCGCAATCAAAGTTTTATGTACAGAGTGAAATATTAATACATCGTCACATTTTAACGCACACGTGTGCTTACTACATGTACCGCCACTCAATTCTTTAACAATACCGCGCGAGCGTTTACTGCCCGGCGATGCTGCCCCGGAAGACGGAGCAGCTGGCAAGGCAAGCGAGGGCGAGGGTATGTTCACAATTCTTGCTGCTGCAGTAAGCCTCGCCTGCTAGACTGCTCAGATTAGTACGAAGCAACCCCTGCCACAATCGGCTGGTAGGCATCGATGTGCGAAAAAGCTTTCATTGTTTTCAGGTTTTCAGGTTTCAGGTTTTTATTTTCTGTAATGTATTACACAAATTAGTATGATTTATTTGGTACAGAAGGAGGTCCCAAAGCGAAGCTGTCAGGGGGACCTCCTATAACAAAATGCTTAAAACAAATTCACAAATATGGCAGAAATTGAACATCAAAATATGTTACAATCCATGAACAACAAGAACAACAATACATAAAAAAGAAAAACATAACTGTGTGTTTATAATTACTTCGTTAATAAGAATGTTTTGATGTTATTAGTGAAGCGCCTATACGACCGAACCGTTTTAACATATGAGGGTAGTGAATTCCATAGAGTTATAGCTGAAAACAAAAGGGTTTGCTTACCATAATTAGCGTTAACTCTGGGAAGTAGCAAATTGTCGTTTTGGGAACATCTAGTCAGGTTACTCTTTATGAGGGAAGATGACGGAAGCGCAGTAATGGCAATGTCACCATTGCGAGCGCTGTATATAAGTGTGGCTAATCTTAGGTGGAGCAGACTCAGTAAAGGGAGGATATTAAGATTTCGATATATAGGGGCAGCTGAGGCAGTGGACGGGAAAAGGTAAGTATCCGAATTGCAGAGTTTTGTAAATGACGGATGCTTGACCTATGAGTAAGATATGTAGTTCCCCAGGATGATATGCAGTGGCTGTGAACAAATGCGAAATAAAGCGTCCGAGGAATATGGTGCTGAATGTAATGACGTGTTCGAAGAAGCACCCTAATGCCAAAGGCAACTTTTTTGCATAATGATTCAGTGTGCATGTTAAATTTTAAATTTTCGTCTAGTAGGGTGCCAAGAAATGTAGTACATTTAGAAAGTGGAATTATGTGATCATCCAAATAAAGCGGAGCAATATTATTCGGTTGGTTATTATGCGAAGGAAAGATCATATAATGTGTTTTTTTTATTAATTTCATGCTGATTATCTTAACACCAATGAACTAGAATTGCAAATTCAGCATTCAATGTTGTGATCAGGTCATTTATGTTTCTGTCGCTAGTATAAATGCAGTGTCATCGGCGTATAGAATGCAGTTAGATTTGGTGAAATAACTAGGCAGATCAATAATGTATATTAAGAAAAGCAGTGGTCCTAAAATTGAACCCTGTGGTACACCTTGGTTAATAGATACTGGCTGAGATAAAAGGTAGGCAAACTTTACCATTTGAATTCTGTCAGTAAGATAACCGCGTATGAATGTTAATGCTGGGCCGCAGATTCCCAGAGACTCCAGTCTGGAAAAAAGCAGGGTGTTAATTGTATCAAAAGCTTTAGCAAAGTCTATAAAAACTGCTCCCGCCCAAAGTCCTTGGTCTATTGATTTTTTGATAGTGTCAGTTAGTTCTAATAGCGCAAGCTCTGTTGAATAATTGGGACGAAATCCAAACTGGTGGGGAATTAAGAGATTAAACTTTGTGAAATACTTTAATAAACCATTAACCAAAAGTTTCTCTATGAGCTTGCTAAAAAAGGGCAAAACATTTATTGGCCGATAGTTGGACATATTATTGTGGTCTCCATTCTTAAAAAACCGGTACTACGCTGCCCCTCTTTAACGCTACAGGAAAAACGCCTGTTTTAAACATTTTATTAATAAGGTTAGCGAGCACAAAAGAGAGCTGTCGCGCCACAAGTTTAATCTTAGATGGATGGATCTGATCTTAAACTGACCCAGTATTCTTTAAGGAAGAGATTGTGGTTACGATTTCGTCGGATGACGTGGGGTACAAATAAAATGAATATGGGCAGGATAAATTAATACAGGAAACTGAAGCTTGAATTGGGCGGGCATTTGAAAAAAATATATGAAACGCGTTGGCTATGTCCAATGGATCAATTAGTGTCTTATTACCGTCATGGAATTCGTTTGTAGCTGGTTGCTGGCGGTCTATGTGCAGAAAAGGTTTTATGAGCTGCCAATTTTTCTCAGTGTTATTTCCATTTTTAATAATCTCTTTCATAGTAGTCCCGTTTGGCATCTGCCATATGTGCCTATAGTTCGAACAACATCTTGAAAGTATGCACATTTGTAACCTAACATGCGCAATAATTCTTTCTGATCATTACGTTGGCCACATAATTATCCAGAACATTAAATAC
>JAJIZL010039813.1:0-46506 GCA_023969395.1 Amblyomma maculatum
TGGTTTCAAATGGACGACGTGCTTATGTTATCTCGATGATGTCATTGTCTTTTCTTCTACCTTCGAGAGCCATCTTCACCGCCTTGATGCCATTCTTGGAGTCTTCCGAAGAGTTGGCCTTCAGCTGAATTCAAAGAAGTGTAACATCGGCTAACGTCAACTCAAGGTACTCGGACTCTTGATCGATGCCCGCGGTTTTCAACCCAACCCGGACAAACTTAGTTCTGTAAGTGCATTTCCTACAGCCCGCTGTACCAGCGGCGTTCGCAGTTTTCTTGGCCTTTGCTGGTATTTTCGGCGGTTTGTCCCCGACTTTGCGGAGACGGCTTGTCCACTCACCGTTCTTCTGAGGAATGGTGTTCTTTTTTGCTGGGACTTAGAACAATCTCAAGCCTTTTCTGCGCTAATTGCAGCCCTCACAAACCCGCCCATTCTGGCCCGCTTCAACCCCTTAGAACCAACGGAGGTACGCACTGACACCAGTGGTCACGGTATTGATGCCATTCTCACCCAGCAGCAGACGGGTCGCACTCGCGTTATTGCTTATGCCAGTCGCCTCCTTTCAGCGGCTCAGCAGAATTATTCGATCACAGAACGTTAGTGCTAAGCCCTCGTGTGGGCCATTACAAAGTTTCGCCCTTACTTGTTTGGCCGCTCGTTCTCCGTCATCACCGGCCACTAATCCTTACGTCGGCTTTTTTCGCTGAAGGACCCTACTGGTCTTCTCGGGCATTGGACGCTGCGTCTTCAGGAATTCATTTTTGCCGTCGTCCATAGGTCCGACCGACTACACACGGATGCCGATTGCCTTTCCCACAACCCGGTAGATCCGCCGTCTGAACGCGAGTGTGACGATGACCCCTGTGAGTTGTCGATCTTTGCCCTTTCGCACATTCGTCATGAGCAACGCTTAGATCCCAAGCTTTGCGGCATTATCAACCGCCTCAGCACTGATCACCCTCACGCTACCCTTGCTTTGTATATGCTCCACAACGGCACTTTATATAGGTGCAATATGCGACCAGCGGCGCTGAGCTTCTGCTCGTAGTCCCCGACCACCTGCATGCCACCGTTCTTCAGCAGCTGCACGACGCGCCCACTGCGGGTCATCTTGGCGTATCTTGTACGTACGACAGCGTCCGCCGGCGCTTCTTTTGTCCAGGCCTCTACCGCTGTGTTCGTAGTTACGTGGCTTCTTGTGACAGGAGTCAGGGGCGGAAGAAGCACTGGGTTGTGCCTGCTTGATCCCTACAGCCTATCGACATCCCAATAGACCCATTTTCCCGAGTTGGCCTTGATCTCCTCGAGCCTTTTCCTCTGTCTGTTTCGGAGAATAAATTGATTGCGGTGGTTGCGGACTATACTACGCGCTACGCCGTTACACGAGCGATACCCACCAGCTACGCCACTGACGTGGCAGCGTTTCTCCTCCACAACGTTATCCAGCTCCACGGTGCACCACGCCAGCTGCTCACTGACCGTGCTCGCTGCTTTATTGCTCGAGTACTGCTCCATTAGGCACTACTTCACCACCGCTTACTATCCACAAACGAACGGCATCACCGAACGCCTCAATCGCACACTCATGCACATGGTGGCAATGTATGTATCGGCTGATCACCGTGACTGGGATATTAACTTACCGTTTGTGACCTTTGCGTATACTTCATCCCGTCACGATACAATTGGCTAACTCGCCCTTTTATCTTCTGTTCGGCCGTGACCCTTATCTTCCATTTGACAGCGTACTGCCTCCCACCACTAATGCAAGTTCCTATGTTCGTGACGCCATATCCCGAGCTGACGCCGCTCGTGTTATTGCTCACCGCCGACTGGCTTCCTCACAAAACTCTCACAAACGCCGCCTTGATTCTCGTCATAGGGATGTCCACTACTCTCCGGACTCCCTTTTCTTGCTCTGGACTACCGCTCGTAGATTTGGGTTCTGTGAGAACTTCTTGCAGCGCTACACAGGCCCCTACCGCGTTTTACGGCTTGTCACTTACGTGACATACGAGGTCACCCCTGTGCACCCATGGCACGCCGACAATTCGATATGCCTCGTACAAAAATCGTCCCTGTCGCTCGCATGAAGCTGTGCCACTCCAGCTGTAGTTCTTCAACGTAGTACGCACGGAAACAGTGCTTTTCGTGCTGGGGGAATGTTAAGTAAATGCCACTAACGAGGACGGTGATGGACTACACAGTGATAGACGACGAAGCTGAAGAGACGGATGGTGCTTGCTTGAACGCCTACGTCTCTCATCACCTGTTACGGTCTCCCCTGTTGTGGTACTAGCCTTCTGCCACGTATCAATATAAAGCAGATACCAGTATAGCCAACCTTTATTAGGCTTAAATTTGAAGCTTTCGCTTTGGTTACTTAGATTAAGCGAGGTTAAATCTTTACCTAATGTTTTTCAGTGTTTAAATCTTCGGTTTGATAACGGCATTCCCCTTGGACAGAGTAAGAACTTTGAGCATTGCTTTTGTTTGCACCACAACCGCACATTCGCCGCACTTGCACCACCTGAGACATCCTAGGCGCGTGAGGCCAAAGGTGGCACCTGATCGCCAACTCAGCAAAAAAATATGGGATCTTACTAAAGAAGTCACATTTTTCTCAAGCACTGTCAACTATAACACGGCTATTGTATCAGTGATCTTCAGAATGACTGACGGCATTGATAAACAATGCAAATGCACGAGGCCAGCGAAGTTTCTTTAAGTATTCATTGATAATATGCAATCTGTATATTGTGGCCTACCAGAAGCCATATGTTCTGCATGTCTACTCGTCGTAACTCAATGCTTCTAAGAACGGTTTATATTTGGTGGTTCCAAAGTGACTCAGGCTTTCAGAGACGCCTTAGTGAAGGAATCCGGAAATTTTGACCACCTGATGTTCTTTAGAGTGCACTGACATCGCATAGCCCACGGGTGCTTGCTTTTCGCCTTCAGGGGCGAGCAGCCTCCGAGGCCGGGATTCAATCCCCCATCCTTGGGAGCAGTAGTCGAGCGCCTAAACCACTATAAGAAATTCGGGCGCCGAGAACGCCCTATGCGTACAGACCATTTGTCTCCCTCATGTTCGATACGTCGGTGGCGGTAGAAACATTTTATTGCCATTTGGAACAATCATTCGCCCGCTTCATGACACTTGGGGGCTCCCTTACTTCATAGGAGACACCCTTATAAGCCATAGGAAAGTCCTTGAAGAGCAATCCTCTTCATAGCACTGGAAATGATCTTCCGTGAGGTGCTCTTCAATACAGACTCATCCCCCTTCGGTGATGGGGGATGAGGAAAGGTGGGGCATGTAAGAAAGATGTGTAGGAAGTGCCCTGGTTTGCCACAGGGGATGCATGATGAAGAAAACTGTCTGGGTATTGGGCATGTAGTAGTGTAGGGCATGGAGCATTCTCAGTCTGCAAGCTTCGCCAGTGTATGTCCTGCGCTATTGTGAGAGGGGGGCTGGGGGTGTATATTCCTTTCGTTTGTCCCGGTGGTACAAGGGCATATCGCGAAAGGAGAGCATGCGCTCATCGGGCTGTAGAGGGGGCTCCATTCCTCTAACCCGAAAAGTAAGACCTCGGGCTAGGGAATCAACCTCCTCGTCGATGAGTCGACCCGTGACATGGCCCCGGGCGCTCATGCATCGTCACGGTGCTGCTTACGGAGTGTTGGAACAAGGTAGATTGCAGGGCTTAATGCGCCAGACGTGAACAGTATCTGTGTGTGCGGTACGGGAAATGCACTCGGGGAAGGCATGTTCAGCATCGTAGGAGACGACTGTGACTTGGTGCAGTACACGATATGAGCCCACACAGCGAGAAAGAAGCTTTTGCGAGAGCCCAGTACGGCAAGAAGGCAAGCAGAGCAACAAAGGGACCCAGGTAAGAAGGCGCTCTTGGTGCGAAAGCGGCGAATGCTACGAGACTACTCAAACGAGTCACGAACGAGAAATGTGGAATGAGGCAAGAGAGCCTGATCAGACTGATCTACTCGTTCGTAATTAGTCACGTGGCGTACGAGGCGGCCTACCACAAGTGGAAGAAGAGCGAGAGAAATAAGATAGATATACTCATCCGCAGAGCCTACAAGACGGCACTGGGACTGTTCGAAACAACGAGCACCAACCGCCTCCTGCAGCTGGAGGTGCACAACACGCTGGAGGAGACAGCGGAGGCCCAATGCGCCGCACAACTCGAAAGGCTGTCTACGACCAAGGCGGGCCGGAAACTCCTGGACAACCTGGGAATTGGATATCAAGGCAGGGAGCAGACGCAGCTCCCCGTCCCCGATGAGATCAGGCGCAACATAAGAGTGGACTCGATACCGAAGAACATGCACCCGGAGTATAACAAAGGGAGGAGAGCAGCGAGAGCCAGGGCGCTGTTCTCCGACCCACACGCATGCCGACACACACGCATGCTACGTTGACGCGGCTGAGTACGCCAAGATATACAGCTTCACGACGGTCGTCGTCGACGCGACCGGCACCGCTCGCACGACCGCCAGCACAAGATGCACCAAGGCAGAGCAAGCGGAGGAGATGGCCATCGCCGACCGCGACTGCCACACAGTGCTATGCGACTCGAGGCAGGCGGTGAGAAATTACGCCAAAGGTAGGATAGCGAAGGAAGCGGTGGGCATACTGCAGGTAACCAAGAACGACGATGGCAGCTGACAAGTGAGAATCAAGTGGTTCCATGCGCACGCGGGCGAGGCATCAGACCGCAACGCCAACCACAACGAGACGGCACACGCCGAGGCGCGCGCGCTAGCGGACCTCGCCTCGGTCGACTGACCGCTGTGGTTCAGCACCAAAGACCGAATGACCGACTACAGCGAAATAACCTAGGCGTTCCACCTAGCTCGCAGACCTCTTCCACCCCCTAGGCGGGGCTCACTCGAGAGCAAGCTGTTTTATTCAGGCAGCTACAGACGGGCTCACTCCCCAGCCCGTTGCTGATGCACAGAATGTATCCCGAGACGCACCCGACAGACAAATGCAGTCTGCCGAATGGAGACGGCCGGCTTCGCACATATTCAGTGGAATTGCAACAAGTACCAGGAAGAAGTTAAGTCTGGGAGGATCCCGCCGCGACTGGAAGCAGCCGCAGGAAGCTACAATCAAGAGGAACAACTATGGGTCGTCCAGCAGATAATCAAGGCGCTGGCCCGGCAGGGAACCAGCGAGCCGGCCGCGGCGAGCGGGGACCCAGGCCGCGCAGCCGGTGCCCAGAGGACGGCGTAGGCCCCGTCCGGAGCGCGCGCATTCTACTGCAGACCACAAATAAACGTTTTACCAATCCAATGGGGTGGCGACTGTTGTATTGATCTTGCTGACAAATTTGGGAGGGTTAGAAGCGGCAACGGGTGACATGGAAAGCATTTTCGGCACGCGCAATGACATTGCGGGTGTTTTCAGAGTGCGGGGGACCAGATGTTCGAAATAATCTGTCAAGCGGCAGCTGAGGCTCAATGCCATGGATGCAAGAGGTAAAACGGAGAGTAGCTAGCAGTGAGGAGACGGGATGAGTTATATGCAAATGTAACATATTGGAGGGAGACGTCCAAGTCACAGTGATCTGAAAAGCCTACATGCGAGCATGTCAGTAAGAATGCGATTGAGCGCCGCTCAGTCAAGTCATTAGGCTTTGGGTAATAAGCGATCGTAAAATTATGTTTTGTTGAGCACGCGCGAAGAGTCTCGTCCACAACTGCTAAAAGAAAGGTGCGGCCAAGGCCAGTGAGCAATTGGCTGGGAGCCCCTCTATGATAAGGGATGAGGTCGTGAAAAAGCCTGCGAAATCAGCAGCGGTCCTAGTCGGGAGCGCGCGCGTTATCCCGTACAGGTTGGCATAATCTATGATTACTGCAGCCCATCTATTGCCAGAAGTGGACTCAGGAAAAGCTGCGAGAAGGTCCAAGCCGACACATTCGAACGGCTTCGGATGGTTGTCGATTGGCTGAAGAAAGCCAGCGGGAGCAGATGCAGGCCGCTTTCGACGCTGACGCTCATGTCAAGCACCAACGTGACTTCGGACTAAGTGGCAGAGGCCAAGTCGGAAGACGCGACGACGGATGCGATCGTACGTGCGAGTAACGTATAGATGGCCAGAAGTCGGGAGACCATGGAGTTCGTGAAGAGCGGCTGTTCATATGTACTTGCATATGGGGACTACTAGGAGAAGATTAGGACCAGTGGGATAAAGATTCCAGCGGTATGAAATGCCATCAACGAGGGCAAAGTGTTCCAGTAAATGGTCGGTTTTGGCGGGCGTTAGGCGATTAATGACAGAGAGAAGCACCGAATCACGGAGCTGTTCTTCGCCAATAGTTGTAAACATTGAAATAGAGAGCAGGTCATTGTCGCATGCGCTCGTGGGAGTATCAGTCTTGGGAATAGGGTAGCGAGAGAGGCAGTCGTCATCTTTGTGTGACCAACCGGCCTTTGTAGATAACAGCGTAGTCATATTCTTAGAGTCGTAACGCTCAATGCCCGAAGCGATCAATAGGATCCTTTAGAGAAGAAAGCCGGCACAGTGCATGATAATCGATGACAAATGTGAATGGCCTGCCGTATAGCTACAGTCGAAAGTTTCCAACAGCCCAAACTAGGGCCAAGCACTGCCGTAGGTAATAAGTACGTCTTCACTGAATGCGATAGGAGGCGGCTGGATTAGGCAATTACACAATGAGATCCGGATTCGCGCTGGGAAAGGATGGCTCTGATGCCATGGCCCCTGGAATCAGTACAGACGCCTGTAGGAGTTGAGACATCAAACTGTGACAAGACTGGTGCGCTGGTAAACTTTCTTATAAGCTGGGCAAAACCTTGATTGTGGAAGGACTCTTGGTAAAAACGTACAGCTTATTTAGGATTCGTGAGTGGCTGAGCAATTTGCGCAAAATCTTGAATGAACCTACGAAAATAGGAACAACATCCCCAAAAAACTTCAGACGCAATGCTCGAACGGGGCACCGGGAAGTCCTCCACAGCTCGCATCTTGTCTGGATCGGAACGAACCTCCGTAGCATCGACATGGCCTACTATATTGAGCTGACGATGGGCGAAACGCAACATTGAAGAGCTGACCCAGGCAGCACATTGCATCGGCCCAATAATGGGGACTGATTGGAGATTACTGGCCCACAAGTGGCCCAATGGTGCCATTGAGCTACCAATAATGTGCAGCCATGCTATGCCATAATCATTATTAGCCCAGTGAACTTCACCCATATCTGTTATTGGCATTCAACCGGCTAACAGCGGTCAATAATGCCCATTCATATTGAACAGTTTGCCATTATTGTATACACAATGAGGCAGCCTGGTCATTATTGGCTAACCAGCTGCAATGGTTTGCTGATATCCTCCACACCATGATATAACCTGGTAAATATTGTCCGGTCAATACCAACAGCTTTTCATTATTGAATATATCTAGGCATACATTGTTAATAATGTACAACCAAATTTGGCGGCTTCCTAACATTGTAATATCTTGGTTTCTAGTGGTCGATATTGTCTAATGAGTCTTGACGGCTGGCCAGCATTGCACATATCATGGCATAGCTTGGCTAATATTGTCCGGCCATTATGGTTGCCTCGTCAACATTGAATATATCTTGGCATACATTGGTCAATATTGCCCCACCAGCTTTGGTGGCATCCTAACATTGTATATATCTTGGATTATAGCGGTCAATATTGCCTAATGAGGTCTGATGGCTGGCCAGCATTGCACATATAATGGCATAAATAGGTTAATATTGTCCGGCCAGTATGGTTGTCTTGTCAGCAATAAATAAATCATGGCATATATTGGTCAACAGTGACCCGCCTGTCACGGCGGCCTGCCAACAATGTATACATATGCATTATATTGTTCAATATTGTTCGATGAACTGTGATGGCTAGCCAGCATTGCACCCTAATGGCATAGGTTGGGTAATAATGTTCTGCCAATATGGATGGCTTGTCAACATTGCATATATCTTGACATAAATTGGTCAATATTGTCCCATCAGCTTTGGTGGCATCGCAACATGGTATATATCATGGTTTCTAGTTGTCGATATTGTCTAACGAGCTTTCATGGCTGGCTACCTTTGCACATTTCAGGCTGCAGCGGCACTAAAAAAACAGCAGAAGCAGCTCTGACTGACACTGACATTTCTAATGCTTGTATCCCAATATGACAGTGTTTTTGGGCTAATATCGTCCCAACTAAAGTTTTCGCTGGCCCGGACGTCAGTTTACGTTCAACTATAGAAGATATTCATACGCCATATGTAATCTGGGCCACCATATATATAATGTTTATTGGGATTAATGTATAGATTGTCCTAAAATTGTTTGACTGAGCTGACCAGACAAAATGCACAGAAGTGCCCACCACGGAAAATGTAGAATATATTTTTCTGAACACATTTTTCGTAATTCGCTAATTGTTGTGGATGACCTGCGATTATACTTGACAATTTTGGATGAGAACTCTTTTATTTACGACTTTAGGCACGATTAATTGTTATGTAAAATTCTGCATATAATATCTTCGAGACAATTCCTGCAGTCTAGAGGCCCGGATGTCGATCACGCGTTGACGTAGCTAACACAGATAGTGTTCCAAACTTTAGCAAAGTGTTGAAAAAATTCTGACAGCACGTGAAATCTACACTGCAGAAATTAGCGAAGGCGAGATTAATGCTACTGCATGCGGTGCATCACGTATCATTATCATTATCAACTAAACGCAGCGTTATTACCATTAATACTGTCATCATTGTCATTATCACTAACTGCAGCGTCATTCTCGTCGCTATCCTCACGGTAGACAAGATCTGATGCACAGATATATCCATGCACAGATCCCGAACACATCTTGCGCACAACTCTCGCGCACGGGATTTCGTTCCATGGGCCTATTTATACGCATGCGAATGTACAACCATACGCGCACGCTCGAGCACACATCTGATCTGACAAGCAAAAGTTTAATAGATGCGTGTCCGCGAAAAAATCCTGCGCAATCAAGAAACACAAGGTACTCAAATGCAAAGAACGCTACAGAACGTGTGTGTCGCTTGAACAAACACCAGGGGTTACGTTTGGATAGTAAACGCAGAAACGATCGAATATATCCGGTGAATCCACATCCTGTCAACGTTTGTCCATGATTGGGAACACGCACGCGTAGCATCATTATTTCCGCATTTTTTTACGTGATGGAAAGAAACCCAACATGTTCAAGCTATAGCAGAGGTGGGAGGGATCGATCGCGCTAACCAATCAAACACGCAATGCATGATTCGCCATTACCCTAGCTGTTTCCAGCATTCAGCATAAGCACCGACTATACCACCCCTCAGTACTAGCTGTTCTTACAGACAGATATGTTGGGCTGCTTTCAGGGCCTTCGAGTTCTAATATCTACTAAACACAAATTTGTATTCTACTCTTTTGCGCTCTGCTGTGGGCTTCAGCAACAGACAAGGACTGTACGACTTTGGCCATCGGTGCAGCAGCGCATAAAATATTTCAGCTCAAACAAAAAATACAAGCAACATATATTCTACGCTATGTCTAGCTAATTCACTTGACAAGAAAAGAAATATCAACTGTCCTAAAATGGTTCGTATTCTAATGCGACGTAAATCGCACACTGCCAAAAAGTTGTCTACATGAAAAAGATAATAAAAAACTCAACAGCACTGCATGGGGCAAGGCAAACGAAAAAAAATAAAAATTTAAAACAATTGCCTACAGTGTAATGAATGCGCGCACATTTGTCACCAGCATATATGGTAACAACATTGAAATTGCATAATAACGATGTTCTTTACTGAAGTTATTTTTGTTCGAAAGCTGTAATATATGGTTTATAATGATACATTTGACCACAGCGTTTGACAGCGCTCTCCTAAGCATTGTTCAGAAGCTATTCTTCAAACATTCATTGCCTTATTATCCAACCATATAATCACCGCACCGAAGGCGTTTCCCTTCAGAGAACTAAATAATTCTATCCCATCGTGTCAACCAGGCAGCTAATAACGATTCATATATATTAAAAGTAATGCGAGTGCGTTACTTTAGCAGTTTTGGGGCATTTTTAGAGAACACCACTCTCGAAGAATTTAACACATGATTGAGAATTAGGTTTCCTCTCTGAAATATTCTGCCGCTTTCACAAGCGCTGCTTCCGCGGGCTGAAAGATGATTCTACCGCGCTTCTTTCTGAGGACTACCTTGTCCCAAGTTCGTAGATATAGTTTCAATGTTGACCCTTGCTTTCTTTCCATTTTTTCTTTACTGCCAATTTAGTTCTTTAGATTTTAGCTTGTCGAGTATTTTGTACTTCTTGCTGCTTTATATGCCCACGCTTAGTTGTATGCGGATTTTTTCTTGCTCTAAATGTCTACCTGGTTTCAAAAAAAGAAATAAAAACGAATAACATGGGAATTTTTAACCTTGAAGTACCCGTAGTTATGGTAGTTTTCGCTTTTCTTTTCCTTAATAGGAATACAGCAAGTATACGGGCTGTTGCATCGCTTAGTTGCGCGTGATGACGTTTCAAGAGCACTCCATCATGAACAGCGACGTGTGTGCCATCTTTAATAAAAACATATGTCCATTTGTTCGAACCGAGGACGATTCCGTGAAAGCTGAAGATTGTTTTACGTATGTGATTATTATTTGAAACACTGAGGTAAAACGTATTTTGCATTAACAAAAAAATATAACGAAATTATCATTCCACTGAAAATGTTACCGAGCGAACAGTCGAGGCGACCAAAGAGCTCCGAACGCACTCCTCGTTGTTTTAGCGAAGCCAAGGACAAAACTCTGCGCATTCCTCCTCACAAGCTTGGCGCAAGGAACATATGGTTTCTATTCTCTCGTCCTTTTGTCGCCTCTCCGCCCGAGGGCCTTGACTAAAGCAATTCTCCAAACCGCTTTCAACTTCCCGTCTTGTGGCCTTTTCTCCCCGTTAAGCAGTCATCGCGGAAGGGCAGCGACCTTCACTACCCTCTCTTTCCTCCCGGCTAGGCAGGCGTTCCTCACAATTCCCCCCACTCTACTCCCCCTCACTCTTCCCTTCCTTCCCGCCAACTTTCCTGGCCGGTAGCCACTGGGCTCACGCGGTCCTGCGGGACCTCTTTCATTTCTCTCACCCCCTTTCGAGCTTTATGCCTACTCTTGCGACAGATCTCAAGCAAAAAAGAGAGAGAGAGAGAGAGAGAAAACACAACGCTCCTTCTGTCCCCTTCCAACCGTGCCTCGAAACTCGACACAAGCGGCTGATTCAGAGGCGTCTGGTCGGCCCCACAATCCCCACCCGCTCGAGCTGCTCGAACTCCCGCAGCTTTGGACAGCAGAACCGAAAAACCAAGCCTTGTGAAAGTTCCGATTCGTTTTAAGGACCATGCCTAAAAGAGGATATCTGTGAGTACCACCAGCCTTTTAAGTTGTTTGTTCATAACTGAGCTCTCTGAGATTATTTCTTGCTTTGTCTCCTTGTAAGATCGCTACTCTTTCTTACCAGGCGTATAAAGCATAAGATCCCTGGGATGTACTTTGCGTGGCAACATTCATTTTGGATTGTTGCAACTGAGGTCTGCGAATCTGCGCTAGCCGTATGGTAAGATACTTTTTTTTGCATGATTTGGTGCTGTATGTTGTCAGCCTTGATCATCATGTCAATAACCGATATGCTTGCGAAAACGGAGTCATTTATTTCGACCGCACCACGCTAGCCAATTGTGAACTGTATTTTCAGCGCACAATTTTGTATGCATAAACTCTGGTCATAATGACAAAACTTACGGCGCAGAGGTGGCCAATTTGTATTGCAAAAGAAAAACGTGGTCCTGTAAAACATGACGCTTGTTTTGTGTGATTTTCAGGTTACAACTTCATCGCGCGTGTATTGAGTGTCTGAAGTGATCAGTTTCTTTTACATACTATATTCAAAACTCAGAGTTAAGTTGAGCTTTCTGGGACATGATTTTTAGTTGCGAGCGAATATTTATTATTGTAATTTGCCGTTATGAATGCGCTATTGGAATGGTCTAAACGACGCGTAGCTTATTCACGTGTTTGATCTTTCTCTTGCGCTAATCCCGAGTAGTAGAAGTGTCATAAAATAGCCGCTTAAAGTACGTTATTTACAGTTGCTACCATAGTTCTTATACTTTACCACACGTACAAACTTGTTCCCACAACAAACGTGATGCTAAGCTACGGATTTCATTTTTTCAGTTCGAGTGTATCATACAAACCCCAAAAGATGTGTGTGGTACGTTGTTTTGGCTGCAGCTTTGAAAACTTTTAAAATTTTCTGTTTGTAGTAACGATGCGTTGCACACTAAATTTAGCAGCCTCGGTTGGAGTGCGACTGCCATTTTTTGTGTCTGTTTTTTCCTTTGTAGTTTCTTTTTAGTTCTTGCGGCAATCTATCCTAACGAAAACTATTAAAAGGAAAGCTATTGATTTGAAGCTTCCTGTTCACGATGTCTTTCTTCTACAGGTGTTCGATCACAAAGACACTACAAGTATAAGGAGGCAAGCACTGACTACCGTTTAACGAATAGATAACGGCAAATATCATTTTGTTTTATGTTTCCAGCGTCAGCAACACATCTACATGGGAAGCCGTGCACTGCCAGATGTCGCCACCAATGTAACCAAGTTAATATGGCCGGCCTCACCAAGCATGCAGCTTATTTCAACCTGAATAAACCAGACAAGAAAGTTGCCTGAGGGCCAACAGGTAGTGCTTTATTTTGCACTTTTACTCCACGGTCTAGCTGTATTTCCACTTTCCAAACATTTTCTGTCTTAATGGGATTTATGAATGTTGCTTTTATTTCCAGGCGCCATCTGCGAAAGGAAATACATTGTTATGCACGCTGATCAAGTCCATATCTTTAAAGGCTGCATGGAGCTGCTGCCTCTACAACTGACCACAAACGAAGCTGCGATGAACGCAGCGCCTTCCTCCAACCTGGGACCTGAGAACACCTTGCCAAGGGACGCAAAAACAGGAGGAGCACTGAAGTCTAAGAGTTATGCCTAAATGCTTCCATACCCTGTAACACGTGCACACCTAATAAATCACCATTCAGTGAACCTTTCAGCTGTATTATTTTCTGTGCATGGATATTCTCAGAACGCTTTATTTAAATAAAAGCTGCATGAAAAATATCTGCACTGCATAAGTAGGGGATGGCTTTGCAGTTGCCTATTAGTCTTAGCACGAAAAAGCAACTAGTCGTGGTGCAGGATTGCCACTTGCTCTGGCTGGATGCCAATAATGCAAAACCAGTGGGCAAGATTCAATTGGAAATATTGGTAAGCCGATAAATCTGGCTGGATGCCAGTTGTGAATATCCAGTGAATAAGCATGGATACAAGATATTGGATGGCCAGTGAGCTTGGCGGGATGGCCGTGATATAACAATCAGTGAGTGAGCTTGGGTGGAAGATACTGAGTAGCCATTGAGTGCCGTTGAATTCCAGTAAACAAGGTAGTATGCCAATACTGGTTTTGATAGGAGAGCCAATCAAATTGGTTGGCATATATCTTGGCTCTTTGTGCGCCCCAATCAGACGCCAATATTGACCAATATTGGGACCAATATATCCCAATATTAGACCATTGGCGGTCCATTGACGGCGTGCTGCTTGGGGAGCTAAAGCCCGGCATGGCAGAGGAGTGACAGAACTTTGAGGTCGCTCATGTGGGATGAAAACCTGGGTGAAAGCAGAATTACATCGTCTAAGTATAGTAGACAAGTGAACCATTTACATCCTGCAGCAATGAGTAAATAATGCGTTCGAATGTAGCTGGGACGTTACATAAGCTAAAAGGCCTTAAACTGATATAGCCCATACAGAGTGGCAAACGCAATCTTCTCACGGTCCTGTTCATCCACTGCGATTTCCAAATAGCCAGGTCACAGCTGAATGCGGGAGAATATTTTGGCTACGTAGAGGCAATCCAGAGAATTCTCGATCAGAGGAAGCGGGTAGTTATCCTTTTTAGTGATCTTATACAGGTGACTAATCCACAGAAGAGCGCCACGAATCCTCTCTTTTCTTAACCAGAGTGACGGGCGAAGCCCAGGGACTGTGAGAGGGCTCAAAAATGTTCTTCTCCAGCATTTTTGTCGCTTCCACATGGATTACCTGTTGTTCTGGATGGGGGGCACGGTATGATCGGCGGTGGATAGGTATAGCGTCGCCGATGCCTATGCAGTACGTAACAGTAAGAGCTTGGCCGAGAGCGCTGTTATCAAAGCCAAAGATGACCAAATAGGACTGGTGAAATGCACGCGGCTGACAAGTTAGTGCAGGGAGCAAATCAGAGGACATGATTGCCATGATCGCGTTAGTCGGATTAGGATCGTCGGCAGGGTATCCAGAAGATGGAGCATTCTCAATGTCCAATAGGGCAACTTAACAGGAAGGTGAGAGCGTGGCCACGCATATGCAGGTCGAAGCAATTTGGGTGAATAGCTTAAGTTGAACACTGTGTTCCCCATGACTGTAGCACGGTACGCGCAAGGTTGCGGCGCAACAAGAGATCGAAAATAAGTTCCACTATATAGTCACCATCAGGGACAGATGAGGTAGAACGCAAGGTAACGAATAAGGGGGCTACTGAGGGCAGAGAAACTTGATCAGGCGAATATAGTCGCGAAAAATAATTCGAGAGTTAAGGATTGATCATTGCACGATCTAAACGCACGACTCCTTGCAAGCGGTCGATAAGGGCGGTGTGTATTCATAGGAAGTTGAGCCCGAGGACCAGGTCCTGGCCACAAGGCTTCAAAGCAGTGAACTGCAGCTGGAGGTCATCACCAGCAACACTAACGCAGCGGTGCAGAGTTCGTCAATACCAACGGTTCCGCCATTAGCGACACGCACCCGAAACTGAGCCGGCGTGAGAACTGTTCGTAAACGACGACGAAGTTTCTCTTTGATGAAGGAGATATGCGCTTCAGTGTGTTCAAGCGTACGCCGTCAACAAAAATGTCTAGTTGGTTAGAACAGGAGGTTTTAGAGGATGTTTTGGCCTGGTAGTGGATGCAGCGTGGGCTCCGGGAGCAGCATCATCTACTTTTCCAACTAAGATTGGCCGTACGAGGCAGAGGCTGAGAGTGAAGGAGGCTGCGTGTATCGAAAACGAGAGACTCGTGGAAAAGGGCAGCTGGACGAACGACATGGTATTAAGCTGGAAAAATTGTTGGACAAAATGACTCGTCAGGCTTTGGTTAGAGCGAAAAGCGGCGGGACATTTCTGGACGATAGATACAGGAAAACTTGGTGCGTGGATTCGGAGATCAGGTTTGCAGCAAGGCCGGGAAATGGTGCCGGCACAGACACAGTTGAAGCATAACGGTCGATCATCACTTGTTTACCACTCTGTTGAGTTTCGGTAGCGAGGAGCATACGGAGCTCGGGGATGAAACATATACATGCGTGGGGGCCGGACGCTGGGGTGTACGATGGAACAAACAGCCGGCGAAAGATCCAAGTACGCAAGTTCTTCGCGCACAAGGACGTGAATAAGAGCGACACCAGACAAAAGATGACTTAAAACGGTGGGTAGAGGGGGCGCAGGTATACACTGGCCTCCATTTCGTGGCAAATGATTTGGGTGACGGAGGCGGTAATATTAAGAAATGAAGCAGAATGTGCCAGGCGGTGACTGCTGCGCAACACATGAAGATGTGATGGTCGTATTGGGAAGACGTTTAAACTGAAAATATGCGCTGCCTCTCAACTTGCTCGAAGAGACGACATTCCTTGATGAGAGCATTTACGGTATCAGACCTTCATAGAGGAGCAAATCGAAAGCGTCGTCCGCAGTCCCTTTTCGGTTGTGGCCCTCCTTTGCAGCTTCCGACATGGTGGTGCCATGTCAACCAGGTGACATAACGTTAACATGTCTTGAATATCGGGGACGTAGCTTTCAGTGGAGGACTGCGCACGCGGCTCAAGGTGTGTCCTGATTGCGAGCTTGAAAGCATGTGGTGGTCCGAAGAGAGAACGAAGCTTTTCTTTGAAGATCTCCCAACTCGTTCATATTTTCTCGAGTGAGTCTCAACCTTTGCCTCGCTGTGCCAGACTAATAGAAAATTACGGTTGCCAGCATTACGGTGGGATCCCACCTTTTATTAGAGCTCAGAGGTTTATACACCTAGAGCCATTTGCCGACGTTATCACCTGGGGCATCTGAAAATATGTCGGCGACACAGTTACACAGTTAATGAGCCATGACCATGAATATAAGAGCAGTGGGACTGCGTGAGTCCCCTGGTTGTGTCATGGTGGCAGTGCTGGTGTAGAGACCACTGCGAAGCTCCGTGGTGCAATAAGCCTGGACGCGGAGGATGGGAAAGCCCGTACCTCCACCAAGATGTTGCGTAGTAAGGAGCGTTCACACCACGTAAAGACTGATACCCTCACACAGAACGAGAGACAAGCTCAGTGTGTACCGGACGCCAAAACACATACCGCTGCCAGGGAATTGGACCCCGAGCATGCGCCATGCATGCAGCCCCTTCGCCTTCCTCATCTTCGATGAGTCGAACTGTAGCAATATCAAAGAGCTCACGAACACCTAAAGGCGATCATAGCGGATGCCTTATTTCAAAACACTGTGCTTGTGTTTGAGCCGAATTCTTACGCCGATCGTCCCGGACATCAAAGTAGCGTTGCCGGTCCGTCTCCACCAAAAAAAGAAAGGCATTTTCTAAGTGGATAGAAAAAGCATGTGCAATAATGGGTTTGCAGAATTATGCAATTAGGAAATTCTTTCTCTAGTTTATCTTCCTAATTGATATTGGTAACATTCAAAAACATTGCCGCAAAAAATAAAATCACTTGGTTCGAAACTAGTGCCCTCTCCCGCTTCGAAAAGAAGCCAATAATTCCTGCTCCAAATAGAATTAAGTAGTACTTTCGATGTTTCCGAAGGTCACTGTCTAATTGAACACCGCAGCAATTGTTCTCAATATGTGCACTTCCAGTATCCATGAACGATTCTCCTCTTTTGTCAGACTTGTGGATAATTGAAATTTGACCCAAATATATTGAACAAGTTCGAAACTACACCTCGTGTGCACATTGCCGATGGATGAACTGCACATACAAATAGAAATGTTTAGTTATCAGTGTAGCTACCAGGCATCCTTGACGCAAGCAGTTTCAATAATATTAAGCAAACGTGGAATGGACTGTTGTTCCTTGGCGAGAATCGAAATCTCCTGCTCTATTGCACTTTACACAGATTCAATATTTCTTGCTGAAATAAAATGTGGCGCTATCTTTGAACTTTCCAGTACTTTTTTGTAATATATGCACTGAAGTATACGAGGAGGGCTGATTTTTACTTCTTTTCATATTTAATGCGTTATCCCATTTTTATCACTTCTGCGATACATTTCCGACACACTCTTCAGTGTCTTTTAATGCGTGCATTTAAACCGTGTCACATGTGTCCTAAATACGTCTCTGCAGTTTCACGTTCTACTGTGTAGTAAAAACGTTCGTATCTAGGCCACCATAGATATGTAGCTCTATTCATGAGCACATGTAATAATCGCAGCGTGTGTTTTCCGGGAGGGAAACAGTTTGAGAAGAAAGCTAAAAAGAGTACCAGGATAAACGCGCAAGTCGTCTCGTCGTCGCTATTTTCACCTCTTTTATTCTTTGATACACACGTGCTGCTTTTATGCGAGTTCACAAAATAGGCTGCCTAAAATATATTACTCTCCAGATACGAGGAATAAAAAAAATTCCAAAATTCCAAGCAGGAAAAAAGCATTTTTTTGTACGCACTCATGGACGGTGAACACACGTCGCGGTTCAATTTTCCAATTTCTTTTGCTTCACAAAACTCCTAAAGTCCTTATTATCCCGAAGTGCCCCATTTAACAGCGGCATTCAAGTAAGTTTATTCGCCTTTTTTTTTTTGTGCCCTTCCACCTTTACATCATTCTAACAACCGACCAAACATCTACGGTGCACGTACTCTTTTTCGTACGCCCCTGGAATCACAACATTTGCACTTGTGCTGAAAATGTAGCGGTGCTTCCTTATGCCAATTACGGGTCCAAAATATACAACCTTTCGCAAGGCTCTTGAAATCGGCATTATAAATGCAAAAACATGCGAGTTGACTCTGCCTTTGTTCGACAGTTTACACGTGGTCATTTTTCCTTGATTATTTCAATTTTATTTTAAACTTTATTTTCTCATTTTTTATATTTTTTCTCTTTTGTATCTTATAACTTTGTTTTATTTCCTGGAAAGCGTCCTTATGGTACACAATGACATTAAAGAAACAATGGCTGTAAGTCGGCCTAGAGTACTGGTTAACACGCTCGGCTGGAACACGGAAGGATAATGGTTCTATATGTGGCGTTACGGATATTTTTTTACTAATTATCCCTTCATGAAGCCGCCTCTGGTGACTGCACCCTCTAACGAAGCCACTCAAAAGGCAACAAATCATGTCGCATTAAAAGCGGTTTGTTCCGGCTTCAGTAAAGATCAATGCTAAGACAGAACTCTTGCTTAGATTTTCTAGAATGTTTAGCTCCCTACAAATGAATTCTGACTGGCACCGACACGAGTTCATACGGCAACAACGAGGCAGTTGTAGTTATGCGTCATCCTATTCGATTTGAAAAGAAGCAGGACTTCGGCATCTGATACCCCCACATTTTTGGATTTATGTATAAGTATATACGCGTTTTGCTTTCGGTGAGTTTCGATCCTTATCTAGTTCCTGATATAAAAAATATAGGAGAACTAGGAGGTGTCACTAGACACCTATCATCATCATCATCATCAGCCTAACTATACCCACTGCAGAGCGAAGGCCTCTCCCACATTTCTCCACTTAACCCGGTTCTGTGCTAGCTGCATCCACTTGACCCCTGCGAACTTCTTAACCTTATCCGCCCACCTAACTTTCTACCGCCCCCTGCTACGCTTTCCTTCCCTTGGAATCCGTTTTTTTTGTTTTTTTTAATTACATAAAAACCTATTATTCCCTTGTCTAAATGTGCATTTTAAGAACTGTTTGTGGATGGACGCCTCGCCAGGCGGACCTCGCCTCTGGTATTATTGATGTAGATTAAAGGTGCAAATAATAATCTTACACACTAATGTTAAGCACAAGTAGAGTAAGCCACCCCCTCAGACAAAAATTGAGAACGCTGTAATAAAATGCGAAGAAGTAGTGACGAAGGTCTCTTTTACTATTCCTTCACAATCTTCATTTCAATTTGATTTTACCGTGAAGTTTTCATTGCGCTGTTGCGTGGCGTTCGCTCGACGAATTCTTTTAAATAGATTATGATGTAGGTGTTAAATTGTGGTTGACGACAAGTGAGAAGACCGGAGTTGGGCTCACATTAGCTCTTTGTTGGGCTGACTTGCGCCCCCAAAACAACTAATCAATACCTGGCGGTAATAGCGGAAATCGTGCTGACTTATGTTCGACATACGAATGGCGGGTAAACTTGTCGCGACTCAATTTAAAATCTTCGGGTTTGATTCGGTTTGATCGATTTACATGAACCAGGTCACCAAGTGCATGTGAATAGGTTGAACTAATGTTCTCGGTTGTGCAAATCACATTTTGCGTCTTTATCTAGATGTTTCACGAGGACTTTAAATTGAGCCCCGACCAATTCAACCGACGTTTCATGGTATGAAAGCAGAAACCGACTTGCGTGTTGTGATAAATAGTGAAGAGACCCAAGTTATTCCACTCATAAACTAGAACGATGCAAGTTCTCGCCACAGACACGACGACGCGTACTTCAAACCACGCCAACAAGTAAACACATGCATGCGTTATATTGATACGTGGCGACAAGCAAGAAGAAGGCACAACATGGTGACAGGGTGATAGATGATTTATTGGCTTTCCTAGCCCGAACACACTATCCGTGCCACTGCCCATCTTCACAACATTTCCCGGGGCTACGGAGCGATGGTCGCGATCGGTTCGTTGAAGTTGGGGGTGACGTGACAGTGAGGATTAGAAAGATAGAAGAAGATGAGTTGCTTGCCACCACAATGACGGTGACCACAATGATGCTTAGGTAATCCGCCTCCCCTGGAGCTCCTCAATCATCCGCCACCAAAGCATCCATGCGACCGATGGCTCGAGGTCGCGTCGGTCCACTGGGCTGGGGATGCGTGTTCATGCTCTTCTGGGAGCGGGGTTGTGGTAGTTGCGGCTGGTCGGGTCCGGGCGGAACGGCTGAAGTGAAGCTGCGCGGTGATATCCCTAGGGTCTCGGCCGATGGTCTCGGCGTACGGATGGCGTCGATGCTCCAAGACGATGATGAGGACGACGCACACCGCACCTCCACCAAAATATTACGTGGCGGCCGGCAAGAATGCGGCACAACATGGCTCACAGGGTGAAAGATTATCCTCCTAGCGCAAGCGCTCCTGCCCGCGCCACTGCCCATATTCTTCTTCGCAACAATATGCTTCATGCTAACTTAAATCATGATCAGTAAAAGTTGTGTGCGCTTTGTGCCAGCTGCCTCATAGTGCACATGCATTGGGAATTTTTAAAGCCAATGTTTCATTAAGATTTGTTTTTTCAGAATTCGGAACCTTATTTACTTGCTTCAGGACGCAGTAAGGGTCCACGTAAGGAGGCAGACGTTTCTCGCACATCACCACACGGCGGGCCACGGGCCAGAGAAGTACAAGGGAACCAGGAAGGTAGTGGACATCACAGTGATGAAGGTCATAACGACGCTTTTGAGAGCGCTGAGTCGCGTCAAGGTGGTCTCGAGCAATATGGCAGGTGGCATCAGCACGGGCGATGGCATCCGAAGCGTAACTACAGGAAGAGTCGACAAGAGGCAGCAAGGTGTCGAAGGGGATTGAAGGGTCTCGGCCGAAAAGTAGATTAAAGGGAGAGTATCCGGCGGTATCATTGCGTGAGGAGTTATAGGCGAACGTGACGAAAGGTAAGGAGATGTCCCACTCACGATGGTGATCGGACACATACATAGATGGCATGTCGGTCAGTGTGCGATTCAGGCGCTCAGTAAGACCGTTCATTTGCGGATGGTAGGCCGTGGTGAATTGGTGCCGAGTAGCGCATGAGCGGAGAAGGTCATGAACCACTTTAGAAAGGAAACAGCGGCCACGATCTGTGAGCAGTTGACGCGGAGCGCCATGAATCAAGATTACGTCACGCAAAAGAAAGTCGGCAACATCGGAGGCACAGCTGGTGGGGATGGCCCTGGTTACAGCATATCGGGTAGTATAATCGGTCGCCACAGCAATCCATTTGTTTCCAGAAGTGGACGTCGGAAAAGGCCCAAGAAGATCGAGGCCCACACGAGAAAATGGTTCAGTCGGAACTGAGATTGGTTGTAGGGGCCCACAAGTTTGAAGCGAGGGTGTCTTACGGCGCTGACATAGTTCACAAGCGGCGACGTAGCGACGGACAGAGCGGTAGAGACCGGGCCAGAAATATCGGCGCCGCTCACTGTCGTGCGTGCGTGATGCTCCAGAGTGTCCTGCTTCAGGTTCGTCGTAAAGTGGTGCGAGGACAGTAGAGAGCAGATGAGCCGGAACAACCAGTAAAAGGTACGCGCCATCTGAACGAAAATTGCGTCGGTATAATGTCTCGTTACGGAGCACAAACATGCTGGAGGAAGGATCGGAGTTGTTGCGCAGCTGGTCTATAATTGGTTTCAGGGCAGGATCACAACGCTGTTCGGAGCCGATATTGATAAAGTCCAGGATGGACAAAACGCAGCCGTCAGCAGTATAGTCGGACAAATCGTGAGGATCTATGGGGTGGCGGGACAAGCAATCAGCGTCTTGGTGTAAGTGACCGGACGTGAATACCACCCTAAATTCGTACTCTTGTATTCGCAAGGCGTCTGGTGGGGCCCTTAGGTGAGGACAACCATCACAAAGCAAGATGGTCTGTCACTACACAGAAGGATTACCCAAACAAATAAGGGCGAAATTTGATCCGTGCCCAAACAAGTGCAAGGCATTCCCACTCTGTAATTGAATAATTGCGCTCAGAGGACGAAAGCAGACGGCTGGCATACGCAATGACGCCGGAGGAACGATGCTGGTAATGGGCAAGGATAGCACCAATACCATGGCCACTAGCGTCGGTGCGCAGTTCGGTAGGTGCAGAAGGATCGAAGTGCGCCTGAACAGGTGGAGTGGTGAGGGCGGAAATAAGCGTTGTGAAGGCTTAGGCTTCTTCATAACTCCAGGTTAAAGGTACGTTTTTTTTTTTGTTTTTTTTTTTGCTGATGAGAGGTAAGCGGACGAGTGATGTCAGCGAAGTTCCAAATGAAGCGGCGGAAGTAGGAGCAAAGGCCAAGAAAGCTTCGCACGTCACTTGAGCTACGCAGGGTAAGGAACTCGCGCATGGCTCGAACTGTGTCAGTGTCACGCTGCACACCATTTGCATCAACCAAATGACCCAGGACTTTTATTTGACGCCAGCCGAAGCTCCATGTTTTGGCGCTCAGTTGGTGACCGGCGCGGCGAAAAACGGCCAGGACAATAGAAAGTCAATCAAAGTGGGTGGCGAACGAGGAAGAGAAAATGACGGCGTCATCCAAGTAGCATAAACATGTCCATTTGAAGCCACGAATTAGCGAATCCGTCATGCTCTCGAATTTTGCAGGAGCGTTACCGAGTCCAAATGGCACCACCTTGAATTGATTGTCAGGGGTGACAAATAGGGTTTTCTCGAGATCCCGTTTGTCGGCAGCAATATGCCGGTAGCCTAAACGCATGTCGATGGAAGACAAATAGCTGGCACCGTGCAAGCAGTCAAGTGCGTCGTCAATTTGCGGAAAAGGGTGAACATCCTAATTTGTTATTTGATTAAGGTGGCGATGGTCGACACAAAATCTCCACCTTTGGTCTTTTTGACCAATATGACAGGGGACGCCCAGGGACTGCAGGAAGGCTCAATAATGTTTTGCGCCAGCTTCATGTCAACTTCTTTCTGTATAACATGCCGCTCAGTAAGGGAGACACGGTAAGGCCGTCTGTGAATGAGGCTGTCGTCCTTGCGTATGGGCTGGCGGCCAATATCCACAAACATTTCCCCTCGAGGCTCTCCCTCTCACTTCTTCGGCGGCGGCGAGGACGATGAGGCAGTGAAGGGTGCAAATCGGATGAACGAAGGGTCCCCGACGCCAGGCGTACCTTAAGGTGAACTCTCCCGTTGCATGATCACGCACATGGCCGAAAAAGACCGACGGAAAATTTCACCAATAAACGGCTAACCACTTCGTCCTCGGTGTTCGTGTTGTTCATTGGGGCCACGAGTGTGTTGTGAGCTAGCGGAGTACCTTTTATCTCTAAAAGCGGAGACGCATCCCCATGGAGAACTATATATGCGCCTTAAGTACACCGCCATCAGCCAATCGAAAAGCACTTCGTCTTCTCAAGTGTAATAACCAGTATGCATCAAACCGCATGCATGTGTGTAATTATTAGACGTGATGTTCGCTTTCGTTTTCTCTGCGGCCTCCAGTTTTTGTTGACAGCTGAAATAGTTAACTCGGGCCTTTTCGTCGATTGATACAACGCACAAGCCAAAAGCATCACGGCTGGTTAATGGCAAAACTTCATTCTCATGTACTATTTGAAAATTTATAAAGTGAAATAGGACGTGAGGGTCGCATGGAGTGAGTTGCACACCCCCGAACGCAGCTTGTTATATTTATTTATGCAATCAATACTGCAGGCCTGAGCCCATGCAGGAGGGCAATGCATGGCAATAATTAGTTCACAGCATTCATGTACATATATGCAAAAGCCGTTGCTCTCGAATGAAATATGGAGCACGCAGGACTTGTACAGTATAATTACACAGGGAAGTGCACAGGACGGGCAGGAAAACGCTATGAAAGAAACTGTAAATTACAAGCCAGATACAGAAAAGGGAAATCACATGGCAACTATACGCTGTTCTTGACATATGCTTCAATCATGCTCGAACCGCTCAAACACTGAATGCAGTTACCGGGTAGCTTGTTTCAAGTTTTGGAGGAAAGGAGTTCTAGAGTGAAATGGTCCCCGCAAAGTAAGGTGTTAATGAAAGCGAATGACTATGACAGGTTTGTAGCAAAAAGGCAAAGGCGAGGCAAGGTCAAAAGTCAAGGCAAAGGTCGAAGGCAAGTTTTCGATTCCAATAGCAAAGACACAAATATTTATGAGTAAGAACGTCCGCATTCAGTAGATCGCGTGGATGTAGTTGGACGCCCTCAGATCAGTATGGAATCTGCATGACCGAATACAGAGGTAATAAATCAGACAGCACGGCACTTAATTCTTTTTAATGTTTCATTGCTGCTTTTAGTGCGTGGGTCCCAAATGATGCAAACATATTCTAATTTCGGATAGATCAGAGAGGCATACGCTAAATGTTTGACCTGTAGCGTGGCGTCTAAAAGCTTTTGTCGTAATATGCAGAGTTTTCAGATGGCTGAAGAGGAAATATTGTTAATGTGTAATTTGTAGTTTACTTCATTTCTTAAGTTGACTTATACGTAATTAAATTCATAGTTTTCAGCGAGATGACTGTCCCTGATGGCATACGCGAACTGAATAGAATTTCTTCCTAGAGATGTGAAGATATACTGTTTTCGTGAAGTTTCATGTCCCACCTAGTCTTCCAGTCGCTTAACGAATACAAGGCCGACTTTAATGCAAGATGGTCGTTTTCTGAGTTGATTGCGCTAAAAAGAACGCAGTCAAAATGAAAGAACTAATTATTAAAGACTCGTTTAAAACGTCTAATATCGTTACAAATTATTAGAAACAGGAGAGGCCCTCAGACATTTTCTTTCGATACACCTGACGTGGCTTGTAGACTACGTGTGCTGTAACAATCAATGGTTACATGGCAAGTGCGATGAGAAAGATAAGCGGGGAACCAGGCAACTATAAAATCAAGAATTCCTTATAGTTTCAGAATACGTTTATCGTGAGGCATACGGTCGACGAATTTGCTCAAATCTAAAATTATTAAAGCAACCTAAGGGGATTTGTCAAGCAAAGAGCTGAGAAAATGAAAAACATTTCACAGCTCAGTCACAGTGAAAAATCGCTTTCTAAAACCATACTGGCAGGATGTTATTATGTTATGCTCTAATAAAAACACATGGGTTTGTTGAAAACTTTGTGTTATAAAATCTTGCAACATGAGAATGTGGGCGATTCCTCTGCCCGAGGGATGCGCACGACAAACACACAGTGGGCCGTATGATAAACATCTTTAATATCACAGGGATCGGGAATCGTCGAAGTCGGTGTCGTCGTCCGGGTGGCTGCGGGTCGTTGAGAGCGCCGGAACGAAGAGCCAGGGACCAAGGAGCCAGAGACCAAGAGAGGGCGAGACGGCGGCGCGTGCCTTCTTTTATAGCCCCCTCGCGCGGGACCGGTTATCCCCGCGCGAGCGGGGAGAGGGAAACAGGCACGCGCGCAGGGAGCATTGGGAAGTGGCGCGGCCTTCGAATGCGCGGCGCGCCATGAGCCCTACATCTTCCCCCCCCCCCCTCAGCGTCCGACCCGGGCTCCGCCAACAGCCGGGCCATGTCCATGTCCGAGCCCGGGTCGGCTTAAAATATGAAGGCTTGTCGCCTGGATCTGGCGGGATGCCATCTCAGCTGGTCCGTGGGACGGGAGAAGCAGCAGGCATGGCGGGACTGTTCCGGCTGGTCCCCCTCCGGCAGCGGCCACATCCTCGGGGTCACAGCGCAGCTGGGCTCGGCCACGGATACGACTGGCAGCGGCCCTGAGCTGCTGCTCTACATCGTTGGCCCCTTTCGACGTGGCGCCGTGCTGGATGCACGTTGCAGCAGGCGTTTCCGCCACGGGCACACCTGGCTTCCTGAGGCCCGTACTCCAGGCCTGGGCAGCGGGCTTCAATCCAACTCGTTGAAGACGGCCAGCATGGCCGCGCTGGTCACAATAATGGGCCACAAACTAGGGGGTACCCCCTGTTTAAGTGGCCCCTCCTTGAACCAAGCGCTGGGTGCGGTTTCCCGCCCCAGCGACGGCGGTTCATCTGGCTGCTGCAAAATCTTATCAGAATGCATTCTGAAAGAAGCAAAGACGTTAGACAAAGTAGTGCACTACCTTGGCCTTAGGTTATAGCGTCGGTTGCGAACCGGGTTGCTCCTGCATCGTTTTGAGCTTCCCCCGCTTCGCAGTTATCGTCCTTGCGAAGGTGGTAAGCTTTCAAGTCTGCGACGTGCACCGGACCAGCGGTTTCACCGCTCGCCAACAACCGCAGCTGGTAGGTGAGTGGCGTAGTCCGTGCCGTAACTTCGAACGGTCCAATCCACTTGTGCGCTAGCGACGCGGCGAAACCACGCGCTGCGTTACTAAGCGGGTGCGTTCTTTTCAGTACCAAGTCGCCCGTGTTGAAAACGACGTGACGACGACCTTTGTTGTACTGATCCGCTTGCTCCATGCGCGCGACATCGAGGTTTTCGCGAGCCGCGCGCTGCGCTGCCTCAAGGCGCTCGTGGAGCTTTGCCGCGTACTGTGTAAGCGGAGGGGGCGCGGGCCCCGCCGCGTCAAGTAGGGCGTTCTCTAGCGGAAAAGCAATCTCTTTCCCAAAATTCAAGTAAGCAGGTGTCATACCCACCGACCTGTTCACGGTCGTTCTAGTGGCGAAAGCCAGTTCGGACAACCGTGCGTCCCAATCTCTGTGCTGCTCGGTCGTCGCAACCAGCATACTCTTAACATTCCGATTCACTCTCTCGGTTATGTTGCTCTGAGCGTGGTAGGGACTCGTTTTCCTGTGGCGGATTTGAAGCGCCCGACAGGAATCAACAAAGACTTTGCTTGTGAAATACGAAGCATTGTCTGTAATGAGGTCGGAAGGGAAACCGAAACGAGTGAATGTCTCCAACAGTTTCTCCGAAATCCGTTCTGACACAAGCTTCCTAAGGGGGAAAACCTCAACCCATTTGGAATAGTGGTCCGTTATTACCAGGATATATTGGTGTCCGCGCGCGGAGCGAGGGAGGGGTCCCATGATATCGCACGCGACCACTTGCCACGGATAGTTGCTAACTACCGGCTTCATCATGCCAGCGGGTTTCCCCGCCCGAGCTTGGCTACCTGGCAAACAGGACATGTACGGGCGTAACCCAGCACATCCTTTCTCATACCTGGCCAGGTCGTGACACGGCATAACTTGTCGTAAGTCTTACTGCCGCTGCCATGGCCTGCCAGCGCTGAGTCATGGAAGTACTGGGGGAATCGTTTCCGCATCTTCCTCGGGACCACGACTCGGAAGGGGGATGCAATCGCCTCTTCCTCGTCAAGTTGGGGGATGTAGCGGAGCAGTAAGCCATCATCGCCCAGCAGATACGCGTCGTACTTGTCCTCAGCGTTCCCGGTGCAAGCTGTACTACTCGCAAGCTCTGTCAGCACCCGCTGGCATAGACCGTCTGCTTTCTGGGCCTCAATTAGCTCTTCCCTACTGACCGCTACTCCCCAAGACTGATTTCTTTCTGCCTCGCTTCTTGGCAGGCGAGTAGTCGTCGCCACCAGCTGCTGCGCCTTCTCTCTCTCGCAGCACAGCGCGGCAACTCTGTCCGCCTCCTTTCTCTCTTTAACTACGCAGGGCGCGACACTCGTGTCCGCCCTCTCCTCCTCTCCACTAGCGGCGACGCCGCTTTCAGCAATGCTGGTTTGCGCCACTTCTGCGCTTCTGCCAGCCTTCAACGGTGCGCGCGATAAAGCATCGGCCACCTTATTCATGCTGCCCCGGCGGTACTCAATGGCGTACGCGTAACGTTGCAACGTCAGCGCCCATCTCGCGAGTCTGCCTGCGGGGTTTTTCAGCCTCTTTAACCACGAAAGTGCCTGGTGATCTGTCTGCACGGTGAAAACCGCTCCGTCTAGGTACATGTCGAACTTTGACAATGCGATCATTATCGCCAGGCATTCCTTTTCGGTCACGGAGTAATTCCGCTCCGCCGATGTGAGCGTGCGGCTAGCGAACGCGACAGGGCGCAGTTTTCCCTCGTGTTCCTGCCACAAAACAGCTCCTACACCGGCATCACTAGCATCTGTCTGCAAGACAAACGGCTTGTTCAGGTCGGGGAGGTGCAAACTAGCGGTGTTCGCTATCGCGCGAGCCAAGGCAACAAAAGCGTCGTTCTGTTCCTTGCCCCAGACCCACTTCGAGCCTTTCCGTAACAGCTGGTTCAAGGGCCTAGCGAGCTCTGAACAACTAGGGATGAATTGTCTGTAGAAGGCAACCATTCCCAAAAACCTCTGCAAGCTTTTCACGTCCGTCGGGCAGGGGTAGTTCAGAATTGCCTGCAGTTTGTCATCATTCGGTCTCAATGTGCCATCATCAACCACAAATCCCAAGAGGTTCACTCTCTTCGATGCCAACTGCACTTTCTTTGGGTTGATCGTTATACCCGCACGTCTCATTCTTTCAAGAACGGAATTCAAGTGAATGAGATGCTCTTCGAACGACTCTGAGAATATCACGACGTCGTCGAGGTACGCCATCGCGTAGTTGAACCTTGCATCGCCCAGCACGATGTCCATCAATCGCATGAACGTGCTCGGTGCATTAGACAAGCCAAACGGGAGTCGAGTAAATTCGAAGAGCCCGCGGTGACAGGTGAATGCGGTTTTCTGAATGTCACCTTCCGCCACCTCAATCTGCAGGTACCCTCTGCTTGCATCCAGGACTGTGAAGAACCTTGCGTTCCCTAACGCGTACATCACAGCCTCGATCGACTGGAAAGGGTACGCAACCGTAGGCGTCAGTGAGTTGAGCTTTCGATAATCAACACACAGCCTGACCGAACCATCTTTCTTTGGCGCTAGAACCACTGGGGACGCCCAGAGACTTTGTGAGGGTTTCACCGCGCCGGTCTCTATCATCTCGTCAAGGGCGCTGTCGAGAAGCTGTCTCTTATGCGCGCTTAACGGCCGCGGGTTACATCTGAAAGGGCGCGCATCACCCGTTTCGATCTCGTGCTGAAGCAAGTCGGTCCTGCCTGGTTTCTCTGTGAAACAATCCGAAAACGGGAGTAAAGTTTCTACGAGCCTTCGGCGCTGACTACCGGTTCCCGAGAAGGACGCGATAATTGCTTCTAATGGGCTACCATTCAGCGTCGCGGGGGAGCCCTCTGCCACAAAAGCGTGAACGCTCGCTCGCTCAGCGATGCATTCCTGTTTGGGTGCGCTAACAAAGGGAATGAGGGGGGTGAAGGGGCTGTAGCGATAGCCGTTCTCCCCTATGTCAAGCACAATGCCTTCGCTCGAAAGAAAATCTCTTCCCAGAATAACTGGTATGGCTAAGCCGGGCAGATAGACGAAGCGATGCCTCCGCTTCCTGCCGTCAAAACGCAGGACCAGACGCACCGCTACTTCTGCTTTTGTAGTCCCTGCTGCTAAGCTCAAAGGGGTTTCTGCTGGCCTTACACGGATGTTACATCTACGGCAGGCCTCGAAAACATCATCACCGACCAATGACAGAGTTGAGCCCGTGTCAACGAGTGCCGAGTAGCTTTGACCAACTAACCGCACTAGCATGAAAGGGCTCGAGCGCGACAACATTTCTTGCGCCCTACAGGCGAGGGGGAGAAAAGCCTCTGCGCCCCCGGTGCGGTCGCCCGGTGACGCGGCGTGGGAGTACATTTCCCATTTTCCGCCGTGGCTACCACGAAATTCTCCCGCCGACGGCGACAGGCTGGTGTTACCAATTATGGCCGCCGGCGGTCCGCGTTTCCCTGCGTACGCCTTGCTTGACACTCTCGTGCCACGTGGCCCGGCTGGTTGCAATTCCAGCAAAGCCGATCGTTCACCTGCCGCGCGGTCGGGGGATGCCGCGTTCCACGAAGCGGTTGGGGACGTATTTCCCCTCTCTCCGCGCCTATGCGGACGTCGCTGGCGAGCCCAGCTCGACGCCGCTGCTCGAACGCGTACGGGTCAAGAGCGCGAGGAATATCGGAGCCTTCTGCTGGCCTTTCCTGCCCAACAGTCATTACGTCTGCGCCCCTGGCGCGCGGCGCGGAGTCTTGGCCTCCGGCCCAGGCGCATCGCGGCTCTAGCGATTCGGTTGGCCTGGGGGGTGGCTGGTAGCGCAATTCAGCGAGTAAATCCGCCTGTACTACCTTCGCTTCCTGTGCTAGGGCCTCGAGGTTTGCAAAACCACGTCCCCGCAAATACGGCTTGAAGCGCGGATGGCATTGCCTCATCACGCGCGCGACCTGTTCAAGATCGGTTGCCGTGGGATCTGCCCTCTTGTAGAGCTCCTGCATTGCGCGTACATACTCGAGGAGGCTCTCCTCTGGGTGCTGTGTGCGCAACGCTAGCTCCTCAAGCATCCGGCGTTCGTAATCGGGCGGCAAGAACTCGGCGCGGAAGTGATCTGTGAAGTCTGCCATCGACTGGAAGGCCGGCTGGCAGCGTCTCCACCGCGCCGCGCTCTCAACAAGTGCCACGGGGATTACCTGCGCTAGCACCACGTCGTCTGGGAAAGCCAGTGCCGTCTGATAATCCTCGAGTTCTTGCAGGAACTCGTGGACTGACTTGACGTCCGTGTAACCGGAAAAGGAGGGAACCTCTACATTTATCCGCGGACGCGAGACTGCCGCCGCAGCTGTGGCTTGGTTGGCACTAGCCACCGAACCGAGCTGAAGGGTGAACACCGACAACACCTCGTTCATCTGCCTCATCAGGGCGGCCGCATCGGTAACCTGCGCAGACTCTACCGCGTCCTTTACCTCACTTCCGGACGCACTGGCGTCCGAAGCGGCGGCCCTATCTGGCACGTCTTTTCTCGGAGGCATTGCACTCAACAACTAAGGCCGGTCGGGAGCCTAAACGCGCACGACTACCACCTAGCCCGCATCAAGAGGCTAGTCACAAAGGCTAAACACTTCATAAAACTAACATATGCACAAAAAAATTAAAACACAAACCGCCCGACACTAACAAACACGCACATAACCCAAAACAAAATAAAAGACTGTGCAAACACTACTATACTACACTCCGTGTCATCTGCACACACGATAGCCCTAAACTCATGATGGAGTCGCGCCTAACATACAAAGGACCGGCCCGTCGTGTTGCCGTGCGCTGCCACGTTGGCAGAAAAATCGTCCACATGGGTGCTAATTCAGCCCCAGTTGGGTGCCAGTTGTGGGCGATTCCTCTGCCCGAGGGATGCGCACGACAAACACACAGTGGGTCGTATGATAAACATCTTTAATCTCACAGGGATCGGGGATCGTCGAAGTCGGTGTCGTCGTCCGGGTGGCTGCGGGTCGTTGAGAGCGCCGGAACGAAGAGCCAGGGACCAAGGAGCCAGAGACCAAGAGAGGGCGAGACGGCGGCGCGTGCCTTCTTTTATAGCCCCCTCGCGCGGGACCGGTTATCCCCGCGCGAGCGGGGAGAGGGAAACAGGCACGCGCACAGGGAGCATTGGGAAGTGGCGCGGCCTTCGAATGCGCGGCGCACCACGAGCCCTACAAGAATAATTATAGAATTTGGGCGGTAGTTATGGACACAAAGGAGATCTCCTTTGTGTAGGATAGGTAAAACTCGCGCAGACTTCAAGTCCTCTGGCAACGTCGGAGATAGCAGTGATACCTGGAAAATATCTATTAGGAACTGTACTAGTGCTTCTGCAGTTTTTGAAGGAATGCATTTGGTATTCTTCTGGTCCGGGTGAAGAGCAATATTTAGACCGAAAGTCATTTTAACTATACCTTCCTGAGACATGACAAGAGCGTCTGTGGAATTTGGTGGTTTACACTAGGAGGATTAGCGGAACGAGATAGGACACTTTGAGAATTAGAATAAAGTGGTGTATTATCTAGCAAGGATAATTTAAGCGCACGTCATGGTGAAATATTTTGATAACTGGCTTATTCCGTTTTTTTTAAGATGTTCCAAAATTTTAGGGTCGGTTTTTGTGAAATTCAGAAACGTGGTGTTAAAATAAACGTCTTTGGCTCGGTCAATGGCTTGTGATAAAGCGAGACGAGCTGCAGTACATTGATTGGTCGTAGAACCCTTCTAACGCAACCGCTCTGCCTGCCGGTTTAGGTGTACAGTGTTTCTGGCGATCCATGTTGTTCATTTACTAGTGTTCCCAACTCTATTCGGAATAACATTATGAAGTAAAAAAGCATAACTTTCTGAACTTATCCCACATTAAGGCTACGTTCACACTGCAAAAATTCTTCACACTGAGCCTCAAGGAAATCTAGAATACAGGCATCATCAGCGTGTTAATATTCGCTGAGTGTTTCCGAGATATATTGGCTATTGGAATGTCTAGCTGGTAACGGAACAGAAATTGCAACCATTTTGTGGTCAAATAATTCACCTTCAATAGAACATTTGCACTCGGCATGGGATTGTGGGACGAAAGCCAGATCAAGGACCGCAGAAGACTAGCTGGAAACACGAGTCGCATTTCGCACAATTTGCACAAGTTCTTGATCCAGCAATAAATCAAAGAGGATATTCTCGTTTCTGGACTACTCATAACCCCATTGCGAATTTTCTCACTCAAAACCAGGAAGGTTAAAATCAACCAAAATAGTCGTTTTGTGCCTGCGAAAACCAGCCATTTGAGAGAAAGCACAGCCGGATTCAAGCGTCGGCGGATAGCGCGCAGCCGCCGCTTGAGTCCGACTTGGGCCAGGCATAGCCGACGGCCCAGCCTGCCCTCTACCTTTCGTTTGGGAAGCAGCCAGTACCGGTGCTGCATCTGAACTGCTAGAACTGGGACAGCACACTTGTGAAACCACCGCAGAACTTTACGGAACTGGTGCAGAAAATGCAGTTGAATCAAACGAACTTATGGTAGAAAGGAACGCACGTGGCTGGGACCCTTCGCGATGCGTATCGCCGCATCTTACGAAAGAAAAAAAGCGATAACATCCCGTCTTGCGAAGAACAGCATAAACAAGCAAAATGCACAAACTCGTTTTGTCGCTGAGTGATAAGACCGCATGCTCTCGGATGTTGGAAAACAACGTGTTTAATGTTTCGCAGGAATATTGGGGTGAGTGGAAGGCTTTTCGGAATGAATTTATAAGGGGGGTCGGGGGTTGAAACTGTGATTGAGTAGCGGTTGGTTAGAGATTCGTTCGTCTCAGATGTATTTGATCTTCCCTGGTATCACTTTGCAGGTGCAAGAGGCACATTGCTAGCTTGAGATTTACAGGCTTGACAGACTTGAAGATATATTAGTAATTTTTCTAAAAGGTACTAAATTACTAGCCTAGAAAATCACAACCGCAAAAAATATCGAAAACATTTTCGAACAAAAAATTGCACTCCATCAACAACTCACTATTAATGACTGACAAAAACTACAGAAAATATTTTCTGCCTTCGAGGAGAAAGTCGTCATCAAACTTTGCAAAATGTATTCCTCTTAAATAATTTCTCCAGTCTTGATGGAAATGGGAAGCGGCTTTGTAATGCAGAAAGGTCACAGCGTCAAATTATCATAGGCAGTCTAATTTTCCCATATTTGGCGATGGTAATGCGGACGGATTGCTTTCTCTAAGACGCGATGCTGAGGGGTCTTTATGAAGGCTGCACCTCAGCCCTTACGAGATATAAGTGTAGCGCAAATGTGCTCGGGTTCAACCGAAAGCGAGCAAGCGGGAGGAAAGGAATAAAAAAAAAATCGATTTTTTGGTTGGACCTATTCACTACGTATTGAGAGAGCTCATGCATCTATTTTCGCGCACAGCTGGAATAGACTGCTGAGTTTACATTAGCAATAGATGTCCGTAGTACGTCGAATGATGAAGGGTTTCTATAGCTTGGTGTACACTCGAACGCCGGTGACCCCTACACGTATACGACTACCCCATCTAGGCGAACACAATACGGGGAGATGCTGCTAAACGCTAGAGCGTATAGGCTACAACGTTTGAACTGAATCCGACTCCTAAATGAAGCTCAGACTTATTGGCTAGTGCGGTCAAGTCGGAAGCAAAGCGAAGAAAACGCGATGTCAAGGACGGTTTGTGACCTGCGGACGCAGCATTGTAGCGGCACTTATAATTTTTCGATAATATTTTCTCCAACTTTTCTCAAGAACCTTTACATTCTCTCCTAAAGAGAATTGGCAAGTGCATGCAAACATGAGCTTTATAACCTAAACCTAGTTCATGCATAAGTTTTATTTCAGGAACATAACTTCTAAAGCTGAAAATGGTTTATAACCTTCCTTCTATTAAACTGTAAAAGATAAGCCCTTTTGTTCTTTTACTGATAAGCAACGCTTTCTTACCAAATAATGTTTAGGTAGGATTCTAACAGCTCGTTTGTTCACTGTCGTTTCAGGCTCTTTACAATTACGGAACATTAATGCGATTGGGCTACAGATGCGCGGCATCTCTTGTGTTCGAGAAGCCATCGCGATATGGCCTTTCAACTCACGACTATGCAAATTATGTTTAGCTCTTTTTAACTTTCATATCTACGTTCACTTCTTACGCCATGGCCGCAGATATGTTGCTGTGGACACTTAGGCACAATAAAGCAAAGCTATAAATGATAAAGTGAAGCTTTTTAGGTGAACTTGAAGAAGTCTGCATAGAGATATAAATATGAAGCAAGATTGACGTTTTCCCTCTCGCTACGCCTAACTGCCTAAAGAAGCTTCAGTAAATTCATGAGGTCTAGAAACTAAACGTACTCAAAGCATAAGATGAAAATTACAAACAAGAAGGTGATTTCATGGAGGGCAGTGAAGGAAGCAAGCTCTCCGAAACCTCATACTACAGCAGTGCCTGAGTATGAGGTTTTAACTTGTCCGAATAATCTGGACAAGTTAAACGATTCCAGGCATAAAATGGTTGATGAAGTGGGGGAGTATCGAAATTGAAATCTTTGTCAAGATACAAATAGCTTTGTGTAGGTCACTATATACTAGTAGATAACAGGCGCCTTCTGGCACTTTGTATACTAACGCCTATATTTTATCGTAAGTAATAGAAAGACACTGCCGGAGTATAATAGAATACCAGTGACGATTTAGGAGAATATTCATTCTGTTACGTAGACAATGAAGGTAATTTCCTTCCACCCAACTCTTAATGCAAACTACGACAGCTAGAGAATATCTTCCTGAGGAGCATAACTGATTTCGCCTTAATGCCTCTCAGCCGGTAAAGCGAACAGAAGGTGTTCGTGCTCAGTTGGAGAGAATTTCGTTGTGCGGAGATTCAAAGAACATCTGAAGATCATTGTGCCCAGTACTTTAAAATGAGGCAGATTTCATTGTTTTCATTGCCTGAGTTAGGGATGCAAAAATGTGGCCTGTACCTCTTTGCACGATTAGAACAACACTTTATCCAGAACACTACAGTAACAGCCTGCGTGATCATAGCCGCTGTACCCTCCAGGCAGGGCGGATGCTCTTGGTGACCGTATAATAATCTATCCTGCAGCTCTAATTATTTGCTCCCTGCTGTCTTAATCTATTTAAGCAGTTTTTAATCATGAAAAGGAGAGCATAGACTGTTTGAATCAGAAAAAGTTTAAGGTCATATATGCACCTCAGATGTTAGGCTCTGATCATTTAATGTCGAATGATGTAGCTTTGCGAAGCCTATAGCGGAATCACAGCAGTGCAATGATAGAAACAATAACCGTTACGAACCAGAGAGATACCAAGGAAAACTGCACGCATTTAAATTATAATATATTTATTTGAGTCATAGTCTTCGCAGTTGTTTCCAGCAATTCATTCAGGTATCGCCGAAATACGTCGGCAAACAAAATACTCTAAATTATGCTGCTTTTTAATGGTTTGGTTTGCGGGGTTTAACGCCTCAAAGCGGCTCATGCTATGAGACGTTCCGTAGTGGATGGTTCAGGAAATTTTCACCGCCTAGGATTATTAAACAGGCACTGACATCGCGCAGAACACGGCCGGCTTGCTATTCGCCTCCACCGAAAAACGCCAGTGGAGGCCGGGATTCTATCTTGTGTCCTTGGGCTTAGTAGTCGAGCGTCGTAAACACCGCGCCATCCTGGCGGCAGATTTTTAGAATGTTAACTGTAGCTTTCCTTCTCCAGCTTAAAAGCAGACTCCCTTTTTCCGTAATTATTTCAAACAGAAATATAAATCATGCGATGGCTGCACATGCATTGCAACGCCCATGCCGTCGTGCCCTGACCTCTTTAAACACCCTTCGTATGACGCCCAGAGATGACTGCTCTCTGCCCCTTTTACACCTAAGCGCGTGTGCAGCGCACCTGCGCACTTGGCATGAACCGCGCATATCCTACGCGAATACCATTTTGCTGAAGCTTAAAGTGTCATCGCACGTACACTGGAGTAGCCATGAGTTCCGTCCTGTGCCCCGTGCTTTTGGCGCTGTTACTTGCCTTAGCACCAGCGGAGTGCCAAACCGTGGATGCCTTTAAGGTGAGCTATTTCAGGTGTCTGTTATAGTATCAGTGTGCTCAAGCCGCACTAGAACTTCGATAATCGCAGAATTTTGTTGGTACTCAAAAAACGTCGTCTTAAGAAATCCAAATTAAAGCAGCTCATAACAGGTGTGATTTCTTATTGGGTGTCTTTACATTTTAAAACAAAGAAAATGAAGCTCAATTTTTTTTTAATTCGCTTTTGACGTAACAACGCTATTAATGAAACGATTCCTGGAAGAAACATAGTTATGCGTAAAAGTCTGTGGTTTATTGAAGGCGTTTGGGAAAACAACGTTTGAATTGGAATATGCTCAGGAACTATATGAACGCAATTTTACTAGCTTAGCTACCATCGCATTGAATTTAACAAGAAATTGTCTTGTAGTCCGCCCCTTCTTAATACCACATTCCTTTAGGAGCAAAAGAAATGTATCTGAATAATAATGTAAGCTTCAATGTTTCAATAAAGTTTAGGAATATATTCATCATCATTACCAGTAGGAATATACCGAATGCAGGGCGAAGGCCGCTCACATTATCCTCACATTAACCCGGACCTATGCTAACTGCATCCAAATTACCCTGCAATCTTCCTAAACTCATCCGCCCAACCACATTTCTGCCGCCCCCTGCTACGCTTTCCTTCCCATAGGATCCAGTTTGTTACGTTAAGCGACCATCGCTTATCCTCTCTTCATACTAGATGCCCTGCTCATTCCCATTTTTTCCCGATTTACACCAGAATCTGAGTAATTTGATTTATTTCTCTGACCATCTCGGGGAATTATAACACTGTGCAAATGTGGAAATCCTGGAAAGCAACCAAATTAAAACATTTTTGTTGTTTTGTGCCTATATAATTGGTAACGTGGAATTGTTTTGCAGCCACCGCTAAACATAAAAACATGGAAAAAATGCGGGTTGCTGTGCAATCGTAGCAGTTATTTGTCGCAAGTGGTTTCAATACAATTCCAATGAAAACAACTTGCAATTGTTTTCGACAAGGGAAACGACAAGCTGTATTTTCACGCCTATTCTGCAACCATTAATGAAAACTGCAAAAGAGGTAGATAGATCAAGTGGCTATTTGCAAAACATAATTTGTAAGAGACAAAAGGAATGAAAGCTAAAGGGTTAAAAAGCGTGATGAAAAAATATAAGTAGCTGCAGTCTGAATTCATACATCAATTTTCTACCCATTTGGCCTGTAGAAGGATGGCAAAAGTCATAAGGCGTTGTTTAAAATTTCAATATATGTGGCGACTTATGCATTTTTCGCTCCTAGCAAGAATGCAAGTGATAAAATATTCTAATCGAGCAACTAGTAAAACATGCTAGGTTCTCAATATATGAAGGTTAACTCCTAAATAAAACAATTCGCTAATAGTTTCTCAAAAGTATAGACCAAATCCTGCTTCGCGCAGATTTCAAAACTGATCGCGGTAGGTATTGGCTGTACTTTGCATAAAACCGGCCCCGAAAATTTTCATGCTTAAATATTTACGCTCTCAAAAACAAACAAGCCCCACACTTCTTAGCAATATGCCAGATTTTTTCAACAACATGCTGGTTGATTTCAAACACTGAGATATACGTTTCTTAACTTTGAGAGCTACGCATTTCTCTGCTTTGTAGATGATTGGAGGCTTCCCTGAAATAACGGCTATATATGGAACTACTGCTACAACGGAAGGACAAGATCTTCAGTGCTTACATGCTGTTCTTACTGAATACAACCCTGACGAAAGCAAAGCTACTTACGTGTGGTTCCAAAAGAATAGTGCCGGCACTGAAAGGTAACATTAAAAAGGAAATACTCTCTTCACTAAGCTTCAAACATTCGCCAAAGGATTTGAGTTTTCAAAAAAAGTTTTAAAACGGCGTATTTTCATTTGTACCTATCGATCAAAGCGGTTGACGCGATATGACATAAGTAACGGAGATTGTTCTGTGCATAGTTGGTTCTTTAAATGGTGGGTTATTGCGGATATCTACTGTTAGCGAACCCCCCCCCCCCCCCCTTTCACTATATTAAACTTCGATACTCGAACGGGTATCTGCTGTACAATACAAAATGATACTGGCAGACCAATTGTTCTCAAGATAAAGGAAATAGTTGGTTTCAGCAGCTCTGTGTAATGCACTGTACGGTCCGCAGGTTCATTGACGCTTTGTTGCGCACTTAACTCGGGATACAAAGGGAAGTTGTGATGCAGGGCATCTAAAGCAGCAAGATGGTTGACTATCTTCGTGGAAGCTGTCGAGTGAAGCTTTAGTAGCGGCAGGGTACATTTGCTTAAGCGTTTGTAGCCAGAACTGATGTACCTAATCGCTTGGAAGAATGAAAAAGCACATAGCGTTGAGGGTGGTGCTGGTGAACACGCTATGGTTGAGGGTGGCGCTGGTGAACACCGCCATGGTTGAGGGTGGCGCTGGTGAACACGCTATGGTTGAGGGTGGCGCTGGTGAACACATGCTATGGTTGAGGGTGGCGCTGGTGAACACTCTCAAGGTTCGTATACAGACAACATAAATACCCAAGCAAGTAGCAGGGGGGACAGCGGCTGATGTAGCTCAGTTGGAAGAGCACCCGACGCGATATTCGGAGGTCGTGGGTTCCATTCCCACCATCGGCACGTTGTTTTTTCTGCTACTTTGTGTTTAATTATCTTCCCCTAAACAAGATTACATTACTCATTTCTTTGATTATCCAAGTAAACATTAAAAAGAAAAAAAGGACATAAAGTAACATCCCCTACGCTTTCCTTGGCCTCGCCGACTGTTGGCTTCTTTCCTTCATGTATTATAACGAGCACCCTCATTTCCCCCTAATATATATATATATATATATATATATATATATATATATTAAGCAGATAAGTACGTTACGTTCTCGCATCACACACACACGCACTTACTTGCCCGCTTAAAACACTATAGAGCAAAGGGTACGCTTCATTTAAAAAAACATTTTATTGGACTCGGCGTTTCGATTGAGGGACCGACCTTTTTCAATTGTCGTATGAATGTATGTAGGGAGTCAACCTGAGCAGGGGTATCTTTGCTGGGAAAGGAGCTATTGCTCTCACATATGTGTTCTAATCTAAAAATTCAGCAACATAACATAAACATATTACGGAGTATTGCGCCTAGCGTTGTATTTCTATTGTTCAAGTACGAAAAAAAAATGGATTTTTAACAAAGTTGAAATTCGTCGTGTTCTTGCAGCATCGGGTGGAAAAATTATATTTAACATATACACGTTATAGCCGTGCCCCGTTCGTTAAAAGTGGGATTCAGAACATTTGCTGAGAGAACCTTGTTATTCCAGGCTAGCTATACCGGCTATGAGAACAATGCTGTTTTTTGATCAAGTAGGCACTACCGTAACACCAACTGCCGCAGAAATACTATGTTCATAGTCATAATTCCTACTTGAAGCAAGAATGCATCTTAGTGACAGTAATCCTTTACATTGATATTTCTAACGACTATGGGTTATTGTGTTCTCAACTGAACATCAAAAACTTTATTTGCTAAATTTATTTTCCGGTTATACTTTCACGCAGTACAACTCTACCGGTGCAACCGATCGTTGACAATTGACGTAGACACACATGCCTCTACAATTATGACAAGATTGACTGTTTCTGCAGAAGCCATGACAAATGCGCTGAAAACGCGACACAAAAGACGCCACGTGAAAAGTATAATAATGTAATAACACAATGTTACGAAGCGGCGAGCCGATGAATGCAGGATTAGAGAGCATGACTTATGGCAATAAGAGATGACGTTTAAGGATTTCCGAGGGCCTAGCGCGAGCGCTCCTGCCTAGCAACTGTCAGATTGTTCCTCCTCGTCAGTAAAATATTATAACAAAAAAACACTGATTAGACGATCATTGAGGTCAGCTGGGATTCCTTAGATTCACCCTATGTGTAGGTGGCAAGAAGCGCTACGTTGTTACCATCTGTTAGCGATAGTCTTTTTATTACTGCGCAATGCTTTCCCTTGGGCGGCGGCCACCCGCCCCTTGAACCCTTGCTGGTGAGTCTCGACCACCGCTTTGGCGCACTTGCCTGGATTACGACGCACGCATGAAACATAGGACCTTGCTCGTCTCGCATCCGGTGAGAAAGTGCGATCAGGGGGAACGCCAATAGTGCAAAGTTCGCGAGGACGGGAGTGAGCGGTACGTCAGCACGGAGAGCGGACGCTTGAAAACTGTGTGTGAACGTGCGTGTACAAAACAAAGAAGTGTATTTGTAATCCAGTTGATCATGTTAATATATCCATTGTATGTTTTCATATTTTATTTGTGTGTCTAGTATTTTCTCTCACATCTTTTTTTTTCGTTCTAATGCTAACACATCTATTTACTGCTTCTATCTCCTTAAAGGTCTGTCGAACACCGAATTATTAAAGGTGACTCTCCCGACCAAGTTATTGAATTCAGCGCCGATGGTAAGTTGCGTAGCGATCGCTGGCTGTGTACAAAAAATAATTTGTCGCTGACTAAATACTGAGCTTCCAGATATTTGTTCGCAGCGAGATGAATACCACAGCCATAAGGTGTCAGTTTAAAGATTTATTGTGCTCTGCCTGTCTTCCCGTTTCAACAGAGATACGAAGGAGTTAAAATAATCCAGCCTCTGTGACGACGGCGGTGTGTGTTCTGAATAAATTAACTTTCTATCTTGAATGGGGATTTGCTGCTTTTGATATCAAAAATACCAGCAACAACTCATAAACACGCCTGCTTAAAGACTCATCGCAAGCAAGATCTAATCTTACGAGAATAATATCCCATTCCGTTTTAGACCAAGCTATTTAAGCCAGAAAATAGAAACTATTTGGTCCTTAAATTCAGTTGAGAAAGGTGCAATATTGTGCTGACGAAGAAAAAAATACATATTTAGACCACTAGAAGCTTAAATTCTAATTTTCAGGATGTGCTTGAGCTGAGAAAATCTTGAATTATGTATTGCGCTCTATTGCCTTTGCACTTCAGTTTAAGCCCATCTCAATGACACAGCGTTCATTTGTGAGGCGTGCAGAAAACTCACTTTCCCCTTAGCAAACATCGAACGGGCAATAATGTTTTTACACATGCATGTCGTCAGTCAGACCCACTTTCTTCCCTTAAGCATCATCTCTTCGTTTCAGATCCTGGCACTGCCGCTACTGCCACGGTGTATTACACGGACTACGAAACGTGCTTCGTTCTCAATACAGAAGTCATGGAAGGCCGTAAGCTTTAGAAGCCGAAACATGTTTTTACTTCCGCCGAAGCACCCAGAAGCAAAAGACTCCTGAATGCCTCTACACAGCGAGAGATTGCTGCCTGATTTGCTGGCTTAAGTACATACACGCCAGAGGGCGAACAAGTTTTACTTCAGCATTTAGTGTGTGCAAAACTTGAAAGAATGACAGCTGACACAGGCTGGCTGATCGAAACACGTCTTTTATATAAAGCTTAACTGCGCACTTTTCATTTAAGCATATGTGCGTGTATGTGCACCCACTGCAGTCACAGCGGCCGAGGCACGTGCTGGTTCATTGTCGTGGACTACCGTAAAGCTTGGCGGCTGACTCTGCATCGAATAACTCTCCGAGGTTTGTCCAGAGCGTACTGAATGCTACACTGTCGAGGATCAGTTGAAGGGCCTAATCGATGTAGTTGGCTTGATCATCATCATCAGCCTGACTCTACCCACTGCAGGGCGAAGGCCTCTTCCATATTTCTCCACTCAACCCGGTTCTGTGCTAGCTGCATCCATTTGACCCCTGCGAACTTCTTAATCTCATCCGCCCACCTAACTTTCTGCCGCCCCCTGCTACGCTTTCCTTCCCTTGGAATCCAGTTTGTTATCCTAAGCGACCATCGGTTATCCTCTCTTCGCACTACATGTCCTGCCCATGCCCATTTCTTCTTCTTAATTTCCACTAGTATGTCGGTAACCTGAGTTATTTATCTGACCCACTCTGCACGCTTCCTATCTCTTAATATTATTGGTACGTTACGTAGTTGCGTTACGTACGTAGTTACGTAGTTGGCATACCGGGTGGCAATGCGAATTTCTCCGGGAGCCCTTCCTCGAATATCAGAATAATAAGCGATAGCTTATACAGCTCGTTCATCTGAAAAGTTATCGGCGTCGTTGTAGTAGTTGTTTTCTGCACCAAGTGTTGTAAATATTCTCGAGCTGCGTAGATAGAACGTACGTATCATGCTAAGTGTTCGTTTAACAATTGATTATTTTGGCTCGGTGTGAAAAACGATGACTAGTTAATAAAATTATTCTAATTAATTGATTATTTGATAAAATAACGAAATGAGGCCATGAAAAAAACGAGAAGAGGGGGTTTAAATGTATCAGAAAGCTCAGATCGAAAAGTCAGTGCTTGATCAAGCTCACTTTTAGAATTCTTACGCGAATTGAGTAAACCAATCGAAAAAATTTAAAAAGCTTAATGGTGTTAAAATGCTGAGAAGAAAAGGATACAAATGAAAAAACTTACACTGCTTATTTTCAATTTTTTCAAATAGTTGATAAAAATGTAAAATTGGAAAAAGTGGTTGAAAGGTGTGAAATGTTCAGAATGAAAAGACGATGATTTATGATGCTAATTAAGGTAATTCGGTTGTGTGGTGCATTAGATAATTACCTGAAATAATTAAAGAAGGATAACTTGAAAAACGGCCCAGGGATCGATATTCAAGGCACTCTTACGATCTGAAGTGCGCAGAGGCGAAAGCTTTTAACTAGCACCGTCTCTGCCCTCTTAGTAGCCACTGCATGGTTCCGTTCGGTGACCATAGTTGTGACGTCATTGCGCGTGAGCAGTTATGCTACTAGGTGTCGGTTGAGGTGGGCATACGAGGACACTGCGTATGAGCACTGCGTGTGTTTAAGATGTCTCAAAGTATACTGAAGCAAATTATAATTTCCTGGTTACTCTAAACCAATTACCTAAGTATCATTGACACACAACTAATTATCACTGACTAAAAAATATTTATTATTAAGCTGATGTTCATGCAACTACTACCCCACAATTGATTATGATCAGTAGTGAAACCATCCTATACTTCTTGATGATGATCGACAGCTGCCACGGACGCGCGGACTCGCGCATGAACACGCCGGCGAGTCATGTGCCATAAAAGGCTCTCGTGTTAAAAGTTTCAAAATGCTAAAAGGTCAAAGACAAGGTTCGCTGATGCTAAGTATTGGTGTGCAGCAAATAGAAAATAGTTTAAATATATAAAAATGAAAAAAAAACAGCCGAGTGCTCGAAGCAGTATTGCTTCATACCCCGAAAAACCGAGTTCCCTCGTCGTTCCATTGAATGCGAACCACCCGTTCCATTCAAAGCCCCCTGGTAAGCATCAAGAAACGGCGTCCGCGCTTACCGGTCACGCAATCGTTTGCCTGGCTATGACAGAAAAAAACATTATAAATAAAGAACAATGATGAAATACTATGAAACATCGCCCATATGTGTCAAAAGCTATCGGGTCGAAATCTTAATGGCGGAGGTTAAGTGTCCGCCTAATTTTTCTGGACACTTCCACCTGGCATGAGCAGCTGTCGCTGGGCTTCGGCAGCGACAGCATATTTTTTTTCGGGGTCGTTGTTGAATAAGTTGTGTCTTAAGAAGGGGTTAATGCAGTATTGGTTGTGAGCCGGCGTAATAACGCTTGCGTAGCCCTCGATTGTTCCTCCGGCATAGAAGGAATGGGCCTGTCTTCCTGGGTACCTTCCTTTCTTTTATTGTGGAGGTGCTCAAGGGCTCATACTTCGTCGCTCACTCGTGAATTCATTGAAAGAGAAAGGTTCCGACACGAAGATTTGGGTACCCCCAACGGTGGAATGTTTGTTCGGAAAGGTGGATATTTTGCGCGCTGCTGCTCGAGCCTCGCTTTTGGTCCATTCGTAGCCCACAACGCCTGGGTGGCCGCCAGCAAATCGTCACGGTAAATGTAAGCTCAAGAATAAGCTCTTGAAATGGTATTTATAAATGTCTGTTGAGACTGTGGCAGGAGGACGTACTATCACACGCTCGTCAGCACACTTCAAAAGCGTCAGACGAATCATCGCTAAACATTACAGATCTAAGTATTGGAAACGTCCCGTGGTAAAAACGATATAAATAATTATACTCCTCGAATAATTAAACAGAATTGTTTTTTACTTAGCTTCTTACGTGTAATATGCTACTGCACAGATAACGGTTCTTAAGAGAAGAAGAATAAAGATATAGAGAGTAAACGCTGTCCTTGAAACAACCATCAATTCGCGTACATAGTATGAAACTAGAATATAGCTCTGAATGCTCCATAAGCAAGCTTCTCATTGGCACCGAGGCTTTTTATTAGGTCAGGAGAAAGCGTTTTTTTGTGATTTACTATGAGTGAAACAATGAAGGTATCAAGAATGGTTTTGACAGCTCTACTTTGTTAGCCATTCTCCTTGGCTATGTACTACGTCATCCTGTTATCGTTTCCCATTTGGATCACTACAAATGTAAAGTTTTTGGGGAATAAGTAAAATTGTTCCAATCTTTAAATTTTATTGGCGCTCTTTTAGTGTTTTCCCAGTGTTAAGATAACAATTAAGCTTACCAAGAAATAGTATCTTATTGCATCGATGCGATTTCCAACATAACTGCCTAACTGCTTTGTGCCAGTGAGAATATACAAGTTTTTAATCTTGAATTGTAATTCATCACTCGCGCTGCTTCAGTTTGACTACCCCATGAGCACACCAGAGCAGGGAGATCAAGACCCAGTTATACATACTAAGGTACTGAACTTTACCTTAGGAACAACAATCTGTTGATGCTACTTGGGCTCTGGCCAAAACTGCACCCGCTTTGAATGTTTAGCAGTAGGTTGTGCATATTCTTTGAGGGAATGCACTCCCGCTGAAGTATTACAGGCAGAAGTAGAAAAGGAGCAAGTCATTTGTAATACATTCACTACGTGCCCTTTTCCTTAAATAAGCAGGTGAGAAATTCAGTTATCCCCTACAAACGGAAATAACTTGATAATAAAGCTTCAGCAACAAGTGCATTTCTCTCCTTAATCTCTATACAAAAAGGGAACAGTAATTTGTTCTACAGCATCATCTCTACAGCCGTCAAGGGCTACGGAGCTAAGAGATGGTTTGGTAGCTAACCGTTACGTTACATATTGAAGAGGTATTGCAAGGCTTCAAATGTAAGTCACTCACTTCTTCCTCAAGTTTAATGTAAAATTGAAAATTGTGACGACAGGCGGGAAACAAAATTATTCATGGAGAGGCAAGGTAATATATTGTGCGAAGGTCATTGCTTGCAGAAATATTGAACGAATTCAACGTATCTTTTCAACAGCTCAGTATTTTAGTCCATACTAATTAGCTCCTCACTGTAATCATCGCAATGTATTTGGCGCTGATAATCAATCAGCACAGGCTCTCAATTTGTTTTAAGTGACGATGTTTAGGCTGCAATTACCGCCTTAACTCTCCTCTCACTTGAAGCTTACACAACGAAGCTTCAGCTACATCACTCGATTGGGAGAAAGAGTTGCGCTTTGCTAACACGTCAGTTTTGCAACCATTAGCCAAAGGAAAAGCTGGCGGTAGAGGTTTGTTACCGGGAAGCATGAAAGAATGGACAAAAGAAGCTTACCATACGCAAGTCCTGGAGTGTTATTTAAATACGGGGGGGGGGGGGGGGGGCGTAAAAAGAATATCGTCACTCGCCACTGCTTCTAACTACGTAATTACCTTCGATTTTGACTTTATTTTATTTTCACATTTGAAACATACAGAGAATTGAAATTCCAATGAAAATGCAGAAACATTAAAAGCGACACATTAAAAACAACCAAGGCTCCATTCAGGTTACTTGATTTTGGCACTGTAGATTTCGGTTAGATAAGTAACACCTTCAGTTACCTACCTCCTCCCTGAACGACTACCACATAAGAT